>SEYY01016653.1:22500-31792 GCA_009176605.1 Armadillidium nasatum
GAATAAAAAATGGAATCACTTATAGTAAAGGAAGAAGATTAAAACTGTTCAAGTAAATAAAAAATTACTCTGGGGTTGTTGTGGATTAGGCAGGGTTTGGTGAAGTTTGTTTTTCATGACAATTTTTTTTTTTTAAATTCTTGCTTTAAATTTTGATGAAAAAATATAGAAAATATTTAAAATAGCTTTGATTATATCCTTAATATAAGGTGTAACAGAAATCATTCCTCTGACTACTTAATAATAATAATAATAAATATTATAATAAAAATAATAATAATAATAATAATAATAATAATAATAATAATAATAATAATAATAATAATAATAATAATAATAATAATAATAATAAAAACTGTTATTACTGAAGAACAGCAACACTAAAAAAAAAAAAAATAACAGGAACAACTTAATAATAATAATAATAATAATAATAATAATAATAATAATAATAATAATAATAATAATAATAATAATAATAATAATAATAATAATAATAATAATAATAATAATAATATAATAATAATAATAATAATAATAATAATAATAATAATAATAATAATAATAATAATAATAATAATAATAATCTGATGTTTCGTTAGCAATATTAATTTGAACCTTTTGAAATGCTTAAAAAAATTAACATGTTCGAAGCGTGCCCGTCTCTGCCAGCGTTTATTTTTCAGTCATGTGATAATTCCTGGAATGAGTTTGTTCTTAGATATGTGCGACTTGCAAATAGCCATAAAACAAGGCCTCTTAATTTTCGTATTTAATTTCTTAAGCAATCCTTTCAAATGTAAATAATTCTTTCTCTCTCTCTTTCAATGACTATTTCTCTCCATATCTCTCTGGGTAATGCTATTTCTCTATCCCTAATTTTCTCACTCTCTCTCTCTCTCTCTCTCTCTCTCTCTCTCTCTCTCTCTCTCTATCTATCTATTTATCTATCTATCTATCTATCTATCTATCTATCTATCTATCTATCTATCTATCTATCTATCTATGAATATCTCTCTCCATCCCTCTCTGGCTAATGCTATTTCTCTCCTACTCATTCTCTCTCTCTCTCTCTATGACTATCTATCTCTCCATCTTTCTTTGGATAATGCTATTTCTCTCTCTCTCTCTCTCTCTCTCTCTCTCTCTCTCTCTCTCTCTCTCTCTCTCTCTCTGTGAAAAAGGTGACCTTATTCGGACACTGTCAAGTTATTCAATCTTGTATTAAATAAGAACCTATTAAGTCGAAGCAGACTCTTTTTATTTATACGAATGAATTAAGTGAATGTGAACTGTGGTATAAATAACAGAGAAATGATTTTGTCGATTTTTTGAGGACATTAATAATAATAATAATAATAATAATAATAATAATAATAATAATAATAATAATAATAATAATAATAATAATAATAATAATAATAATAATAATAATAATAATAATAATAATAATAATAATAATAAATAATAATAATAATAATAATAATAATAATAATAATAATAATAATAATAATAATAATAATAATAATAAAATAATAATAATAATAATAATAATAATAATAATAATAATAATAATAATAATAATAATAATAATAATAATAATAATAATAATAATAATAATAATAATAATAATAATAATAATAATAATAATAATAATCAAAATAATAATAATAGTGAATAGGTTCAAAAGATACTATGATAGAAGTAAGAAAAAGCATTATATGATACCATATATATATTACTTGAAACCAGCCATTGACTATAAGGTTTTGGGTAAATTTTATTTATTTATTTATTTATTTTATTTATTTATTTTTATCAGTATATACTAAAATTCTATATATAGAAATTGAAGATTTAAAAAAAAAAAAAAAAAAATAAAAATCATTTTTTTTTTTTTTTATATATTTTATTATTTAATTTTTTAAAATTTTATTTCTTTTTTTTTTTTTATCAATATAGAATTCGAAAGTTTTTTTTTTTTTTTTTTTTTTTTTTAATCATCAATATAGATTTTGAAGACTTCACCGTTGAAGATTTTTTTTTTATCATCAATATAGAATTTGAAGAATTCCCCGTTTGAGATTTTACTTAATTTTTTTTATTTTTTATTTATTATTATTTTTTTTTGAATCTAGACTTTCTGCATGAGAACCCAAAATACTATTTTTTGTACAGTACTATTAATGGTTGCTTTTCAGATTTGCATAACATTATTGATTCAGTGAGTGAAATATGTCGGAATGGAAAAGTGACTTACTCGTTTATTGTTCGTAGAACTTCATTCTGCTCATCGTACGTTTAATTTTGAAATTCTCATATAAAATTCGTTTCTCTATTTTTTTTTAAGTAAACAAATTCTTATTTTTAGATGAAGAAGAAAATTTTTGTTTAATTAGAAATTTAAAAATGCAAATAAAATTTATCATTGATAATGAAAATCTAATTTAAAATTTACGATAAAATTTTATAAAATTTTCATATATTTCAAAGACAGTAAATAAACCAAGCAAACAATTAATTAATGAATCAGAAAACACAACTTACAAGCTCAATTTCCACACCAGAGCTTCCCAAAGTGAGGGTCGAGACACCAAAGGGGATCAGCGAGAGGGGTCCAGGGGTCTATTTGTTAGATTTTAATTTTTATTCTTGTTAATAATTGGAAAAAGAGGGTCTCGAAAAAATTCCTTTAAAAGAGGGGATCTCAATGGAAAAGTTAGAGAACCCCTCTTCTATACAACAGTCATTTGAGGGATTCTAACTTCCCCTGTTTCGTTAACAATATTAATTTGAACCTTTTGAAATGCTTAAAATAATTAATATATAATATAATATAATATATAACAATATAATATAATATAATATAATTATATATAATGACATATGGACATGTAATAACCTAATATTATTTTACATTTTGATATTTCATTTCACCAAAAAAACTACTCGCAAAACTTTATTATAATTATTATTATTATTATTATTATTATTATTATTATTATTATTATTATTATTATTATTATTATTATTATTATTATTATTATATATTATTATTATTATTATTATTATTATTATTATTATTATTATTATTCTCAAAGGAGGTGAGGGGTGAAGGCTGTTGTTTATTTCCTTATGCTTTCAATCTGCGACCGATTCTGTAAACGCAAAATAAGCCAATTGAGAACCATCCAAATGAAATCAGTACAATTGATTTGTTGGAGGTATGATTAGAATACTTTGAAGGTTCCAGGACCCATCTATTATATACTTTTAATTACTTTAATAAATTTTTGGAGAAGAACCCATGCAGCTCTTACATTTGCTGCTTCACATTTTTTTTTTTTTTAACTGCGAGATTACCAGATTTTCTGTTTAGGAAATTAGTGATTAGTTACTAAAAATCTTTTATCTTACCTCTCATCGACAAGCATGCTATAATATAATATATATATATATATATATATATATATATATTATATATATATATATATATTATATATATATATATATATATATATATATATCATCTGTATGACTTCCGACGTTCGAGGTCTACTGGTGACATACTTTCCTATCCTACTGATTTATGGTCTTCTGCTCTTAGAAGACTTGTGTGGTGGCGCTTGACATTTCCAAGACTTTTGACTGGGTGTGGCAGGCGTCACTATACTCTCCAAGCTCCCTTCCTTTGGGTTTCCTCCTTCTCTTTGTTTATTTATGTCTAGTTTTCTCTCACATCATTCTATATCGACACTTGTCGATGGAACGACCTCTTCCTCCTTTTCTGTCAATTGTGTGTAAACTCAATTTTCTTTTCTATCTCCAACTTTGTTCTTACTTTTCATCAGTGATCTTCTCAGATCCATTTCTAACTATGTCCATTCTTATGCCGATGACTCAAATCTCCATTCTTCTACACATTTCAAATCTACTCCCTCTTTAGCTTGTAGAGTTGAATCTCGTCTTCAACTTTTTGACTCTATTCTTGCTGACCTGAACGGGATTTCCCGGTGGGTTCACCTCAACAATGTGAAATTCAATCCTTAAAAAAAATCAGCTTCTTCACATCTCCCTCTCAAAAACACCTCCCATCATTCCTATCTCCTTCGAAGGCTCTCCAGTCTCACCTGTAAAATACATTGACATTCTTGGCCTGAATATAAGCAATAAATTTTCTATGAAGCCTCATATCACAATGAATGCTAAGGCAGCTTCAAAGAAGCTGGAAATACTGTTCAGATTGCTGGAATTTTTTCCTTCTGAACAGTAGATAAAATTATATAAAGGTCTTGTATGGAGAACTGTTCTCACACTTGAAGGGGGGAGGGACTCTGGTTCCACATTTCTTTTGGATAGAGCTGAATCTAAGGCTAAAAGATTTCTAAACTGTCCGCTACTTTCAAACTCACTTGACCCTCTTTCTCTGCGACGTGACGTTGTTTCACTATCTTATTTCTATAAGTACTACAACGGCAGATTCTGGAGGGAACTGACCTCTCTCATTCCATCACCATTACGTCGCCCTCGCAATACAAGTGGTTCCATGCTTTCGCATAAATTTTGTGTGAATTTGGTAAACCCCAGGCTTGTCCGTTGTGGTGCCTCCTTGTTTCCAGCCACTTCTGTTTTGTGGAACTCTCTGCCGTCATTTTCCTGCTAAATTTAATCTTCCTCTATTCAAGGTTTCCGACTGCACTCACCTGAGAGATTTGTGTTAGGCTGGGATTGGGTGTTTTTTTTCTTTTTATATATATATATATATATATATATATAATATATATATATATATATATATATTATATATATTATATATATATAATATATAATATATATATATAATATATTATAGTATATATATATATATAATAATAATATATATATAATATATATATATATATATATGATATATATGACTATAACATTTATATACTAAGTTTTCATATTTTAAATTTGGTTAAAATTGTGACTCAAAATAATATACGATCAGAAAACTTAAATTTACCCCAAGATTATTTTTCAATCTTGTTACCTTCACGAATTCAGAGACAAAAACAAATGTTATCGGTAAATGTCTAGAGGTATGGTATCTCTAATGGTATCGGGTAAAATTTAAATTATTGGTATCCGGTATTAGTTAAAATTTGGGATCACTTCATCTCAAACGATATATATATATATATAGTAGTATACGTATATAAATATATTAAAGTATATATATAATATATATATATATATATATATACTATCTATATATATATAATAACTATATATATATATATATATAATATGTATATATAATATATATATAGATATATATATTATATATATATATATATATATATATATATATATATATTATATATATATATATATATTCTTGGTTCTATAGTAGCTTCACTGGGTCGGGTGTTCTTAAACTCTTTCAAAATTACTTCACATATTTCCTGTTAATTGTTCAGTACTGTGGTGGAGGTGATCCTTGAATGCAGGTCAAACTGATGGTTTCGCTCATATAGATTTTAAAAGGGTGGAGACTATGACTTTTTGCCTTATCTGTCAATGATTCTCTCCAAACTCTTTATAAATCCTGAGTTGCTTGTTGATTCCTTCATTTTTTTTTTCGTTACTACAATGCCGTAATTCTTCTGACTTTTAAGTCCCACAACTCTTCCTTTGATGATGAGATTTGTAGCAATTTGCCTTTAGATACAATATATATATATATATAATATAAATATATATATATATTAATATATTTATATATATATATATTCACAGTATGATATAGTATATAATTAGTTAGCATATATAGTATATTTATATAGATATATATATATATATTTTATATACTATAGTATGCAGTGATATAGTTATAAGTAGATATAAGGATATAAGATGAGATGAGATGTGTTACGCCACAATCATTTCTTTCTATAACGATTAATCATTTCTTTCTATTACGATTAATCATATCTTTCTATTACGATTAATCATTTCTTTCTATAACGATTAATCATTTCTTTCTATTACGATTAATCATTTTTTCTACTACGATTAATCATTTCTTTCTATTACGATTAATCATTTCTTTCTATTACGATTAATCATTTCTTTCTATTACGATTAATCATTTCATTCTATTTTACTTATATTTTTTTATTTCCACACTTTAAGTGAGTTTGGAAACGTCTTCTCTACGTTTCGGAGATTATTTTCCTCCTCTCTGGTGAGATTTCGCGAATTAAGTCCCTGGTCTTTCCCCCTTTCCTTTCTCCTCACCCTCTCCCTCACGCTCCACCTCGCTCTTTCTCCCTCCTCTCTCTCTCTCCTCTCTCTCTCTCTCTCTCTCTCTCTATATATATATATGTAATATATAATATATATCTATACTATATTATATATAGGTAATATATATATAATATATATATATATATATATATATATAATTTTACTCTATCAATATGAATAACAAAATCATTTACCTTTCCTTTTTGAAGCTAAAAAGTAGTGAGAAGAGTGTTAGGTCGAATTTGAGAAGTCAATAGAATCCAAATAATTGGTCCCTAATTTACGACTTGAAATCTAACCAATTGCAGAAAATAACAAAGGTGAGAACGCCGATCCAATTAACGTCCTTATGAGGTTTTTTTTTTTTTTTTTGCTACTATTTTTGCGCCTTTTTGCGTGAGTGAATCTTTATTAAAATTTTGTATAGGATAGGAAAAAAAAAGTCGCAGAGAAAATTGCGCAATTTCCTATTCTTAATCGAGAAAGTCGGTGAATAAGTATATTATTTTTATTATTATTATTATTTCAATTACAAATTGTTTTGGTAAGTTTGAACACATATAAATATTAAATAATTATTTATGGAAAATGAAGCAAAATAATAAAAAAACAAAACTCATAAATATCAATTTTCTTATAATTTCTTTCAGTATTTTACTAAAAAAAAAATTTAAATAAACTTTCAATTGTTTTAACAATTAACTTTTAAATTAAAAAAAAAAACAAAAACGTATATTCTCTTACCTGATACCTTCTCTGACATTTTGAAATGCTTAAAAATTTTAATTTAAAATCAAATGTATATATTTGACTGAAAACAATTGTCCCCTCCTTGAAAAAGGGCTCTGCCCGTGAGTGGTGGCGAGCTGTAAGAAAAAAAAAAAAATTGTGACATGTACAATGTCAAGAGGATAATTTTAGGGGATGGGGGGAGGGGGAAGAGAAGTAAGGTGAATAGTCAGTAAAAGAAATTCTTTGGAAAAAACCCTTGTTATTACTTAAATTAATTCTCTTAAACGGTAAGAGACAGTTAGTAAAACCAGTTTATTCATAGAAATAATTTTCATTTCTGACCCTCTGAAGATTTTAACAAAGATGAGCAAGAACACAGTAAGAACATCTAAAAATTCAAAGACATTTCCTAAAGCCTACTATAGGAAAATATGACACATAAATAACCATCTCAAAGGAAGAGCAAAACTTCAATCTTTTCGACAAACTCAGTTCGAATAAACACAGAATTTTACAGGTAAATTCCATAAGGAATGAAGGAAAATATTCTAAAAATTTTCAAAACTTTCAGAATTTTCAAATTATCAAATTTCCATATTTTTCAAAATATCAAAATTTCAAATTTTCAAAATTTTCAAAATTTCAAAATTTCAGTCCGAAACAAAAGTAAAAATAAATACTAAATAAATTGATAATATAATTTAATTGAGCTACAAGTAACTCTTCTCTCAACAGGCTAATGTAATATATAGAATATATTATATATATATATATATAATATATATATATAATATATATATTATAATATAATATAAATAATATATGATATATATTATATAATAATATATATATATATATATATAATATATAATATATATATATAATATATAATAATTATAAGATTATTATAATTATATTATTTTTTTTTTTTTTTTTTTTATTTATATATAATATAATATATATTATATAATATATAAAAAATAAAAAAAAAAAAAAAAAAAAAAAAAAAAAAAAAAAAAAAAAAAAAAAAAAAAAAAAAAACTAATATATATATATATATATAAACCAATTTATGGAAATTTTAATTACGAAAAGATTAATGCGATGCAAGTTGATTTTTTTAAGTCAAAAGAAGCGGTTTTAGGTTGCGCTTCACGAACGAAATCTTTCAAAAAAGCTTTCAAAATATAAACACAAATTACTTCCCTTAATTATCAATGCTCTTCTTTGTTCGCAGCAAAAAAAAAAAACAAAACAAAAAAAAAAATCAATAATAATTCATAATAGATAAAATACGAAAAAATAAATAAATAAAAAAAAAATTTGGAAGACTGGAAGTGATATATGTACACAATTACCAATTCATGGACGTTATATTAATATATATAATATATATATATAATATTATATATATATATTAATAATAATATATATATATATATAATATAATAATATAATATATATATATAATATATAATAATTATATATAATATATATATAAATATATATATATATAAATATATATATTTTATATAATATATAATATATATATAATATATTATATATTTTTTTTTTTTTTTTTTTTTATTATTATTATTATTAAAGTTTATAAGGACATTTTTATTAATATATATAATAATAATTTTTTATATATAATATATAATATATAGTATATATGAAATATATATTATATATATATAAAAAAAAAAAAAAAAAAAAAAAAAAAAAAAAAAAAAAAAAAAATATAAGAAATATAGATTTTTGTTTTAAAAAATAAATATTTTTATTTTATTTTAATTAAAAAAAATCAAAAAAAGGGGGAGTTTGCTGATTTTGAAAAGGTTATACCAGTAAATGGAACGAGGGTCTAATTTTTCATGTATCTCAACAATCGATATCTTCAATATCTACCTATCCTATTTGTGCACTTGTTTCCAGTGTCCACCTATTTCCAATGTCACTCATTTATGAATAAAGAGGAAAATATGTCGTAGAGTATTCAAAATTGATTAAAAGCAAGTTATAATTTTACAAACTGCAATTTTCTCTGCAATTTCTTCATTAAGTTCATTAAATCTTTTGCATATTTTAATTATACTCTCTCTCTCTCTCTCTCTCTCTCTCTCTCTCTCTCTCTCTCTCTCTCTCTCTCTCTCTCTCTCTACTGCTTAGAGAAAAACAAAATAAACCGCTTGCCTCATTTGGAATATTTTACATTATATATCTCCAATATTTCGAGAAGATTAGAGTTACTCTCTTCTTTTTCTTT
>SEYY01016654.1:5000-10000 GCA_009176605.1 Armadillidium nasatum
AATATAAAATAAATATTTAATATTTCTTATTGCAGCTGCAGTCTGATTCTTGCTCATTGGGAGATGCAGTCCAAATATGGTTTGAGGTTCTTGAAGACCCAGTACTACAACCATACAAAGCTCTCATTCAAGCAAGATTTGATGACTGGATTACGCAATTTCAATTAGTAGCTTAAGCTATACATCCCAAATATCAAGGTGAGGAAAGAATTATAAAGTCATCCACAATCCGTCCATTCCACATTTCCAACTTTTTATTTTTATTTTTATTTATAGTCTACTGTGTGGTAAAGGATAAAAATATCAAATGAAAATCAAATAGCCTAATAAGTTTTGGGTTCACATGCAATTTTTTCTACATCAATTTTTCTTTAATAAGAATTGGAAGTAGAGAAGAAAAGAACAATATACAATGTCTGAAGGTCATAATTTTTATTTTACTTTTTACAGGTTCAAAACTATCTGCCCAACAGGAAGAAACTGTTTTGGAATGGTTGCAGGAGAGAAAGGTGGATTACGCTGTTCAGTTTTCGAAATTTCAAATTGAAGACTCTGAAATTTTCCCACATTACATGCTGACAAAGAACTTTACCAGTGGCATGAGTGCTGCAAAATGGTGGCAGGTGGTTCACAAAAGGGCCACAAAATATGGAAAATTTTCACCAGATTTTTGCCAATTGGCTATCACTCTGCATTCTCTGCCTGCAAGCTCTGCGGGTGGGGAGAGATTGTTCTCAACTTATGGCCTTATACATAACAAATTGAGAAACAAATTAGGCAATGAAAAGTCAGAAACATTAGTTAAATGTTACAGAATGTTGAAATCCAAGGATGAACATGATTGGTGAATTATGATTTTCATATTGTGTTGGATACTAAATTAGTCTTAATTCTTAAACTCAGGTAGCCTACTTAGTAATTAAAGTATTAAAGCATTAAACTGCATAAAAATAAGTTTGCAGGTTTTATTTATCCTTCCCTTTGTGTGTGTCAAGACTTCAAGAGACAGAAATTCACTTATTTTTGTTATTAATATAGCTAAATCAAGTAGCAAAAACCCGCTTCAAGGCAAAGTGGGTTTTTGGTTCCCAAAAACCCAGCCCAATGGGTTTTACTCGGATTACCTGGGCAGTGGGCTTTTCCAACCCTGCATACATGGGCGAACAACACCCCTCTATAAAGAGTAGCAACTGGGGTGGTGCAAAGATTCTGAAGGCGCCTCAGAACACCCAACTTCTTAGAAGCTTGTTTAGAACGAGAAATATTGTGATCATTCCAAGAAAGATCGAGAGAAAAAGAAACACCGAGAATATTAAGGAGAGATGAAGGCTTGAGTTTTGTGTTTTCGAAGATATCACAGTTGTGTGGAAGATTGTGTCAAGTAGAGAGATGGAGGAACTGAGTTTTTGAGGCATTGAAAACAACCATAGCTTCTCTACCCCAATTTGAAATGCAGCATATATCAGAGGCTAGTTGCTGCAAGGCTATCCTCCTTGCGTCTATAAATGCTGTTGGGAGGGGCGCTTTTCAAATTGAAAAGTGTAATGAAGGGTAGAGTCATCAGCATAGGCACTCAAATGTGATTCAAAGACCCTCTTAGACAATTAAACGCGAAAAGGAATGAATCAAACGGCAACGGAGTGAAATGGAATTTTCTAGCCCACCTTATCACCCCACGTGTTAATCAGTAAGGTAAATCAAAGTTCAAGAAACATATTCAAAACTTAGTTATCTACCGTTTTGACTGAGGTATTAGAAGAGATTTAAAAACATATTTTGTTTAGTTCAACCACGGAGAAGGAAAGAGTTTAACAAAGTAAGGAATTTGATAGTTAATAATGAAAAATGTATGGTGGGTTTATCACCAAAACAGTCTTGGATACTGTTATGTAGTTACATCAATTGCTCAAAGTTTTTGGGTGTAGGAAATTTGAAATTTTGGTTAATTGATGGACAATGTTGAGCTGTTTGAAAAAATAAGGTGATAAACATATTTTAATATGGATTTAATAAATTATTTTTTTTTCCGGTATGTAGAGTTTAGAGTTAAGTAGACACAAATAATTATTTTATCTGTAGGTTTGCATAGTATCTTAAAATATAAATTAAAAATCAGAATCTAAAAAATTTCATACAGGTAAACATATATTATTGTGAACAATTGTTCAAAATTTTCGTGTCGTTGAAAATTGATGATATTCTTATTAGTAAAAAACCATAATATGGTTTTGTGTTTAAGAGGTTTCAATCACCTTTGTTTCACCTAAGAAATAGAAATTTAATTTATTTCTATAAAAAGAGATTTGATGTTAGACATTTTTAATTATGAAAGATTTTTATAGATTAAATATATAACACATACCAAGATAAGCCTCTTGCAATAACACCATTACCTGAAACTTCCACTATTCAATTGTACGATTAAATAGTGTTAAAGTTTTGCTAAATATGCGATGTAGGTGAAAGGCTGCATCTACGTAGGCATTGTTATATGAAAAGACGTTGTGCTTTAGTAAGGATATAAAATTTAATTGATTCATAAGAGTAAATTTTTACTTTTAAAATTAATTTGCAATTTTGTAATTTTCAAATTTATCATACAACAATGTATGAAAGTTATCTATTTTATAATTTTTCAAAATGAACGACATTTATTTTAGGAAAATGTCAATTCCTATATTGTAATAATATCATATACTTAGTCGAAATCATAGAGCATCGATGTTTTTTCTCATATCTAATTCAATGTATAAAAAAATTATGAATGTAGTCTTAATTTTAAAATATTTAAAGTTATTAATATCCTAAATGTTCCATATGGTAATGTTGTTTTAATTAACAAAAAAAAAATAATAATAATTTTAAAATTAAAAATTTATTATGACTAATTTATTTTAAATGTTTAATTTTAATCTTTAGCTTTCATAAATATTTTAAATTTCTTTTTAGCTTTGCAGACTTCGCCAACATTTAAAAGGTAAACATCATGTGTACAATCTTGGTTACAGAACCTGTTTGACAGGAATAACTAAATATTTATTGATGCAAAAGGCTTCTAAAAAGCCATTGGAAAATACTCAGGCCTTCTGCCATCTATGTGGGTCTCTTGTAACAAAATCTCGATTCAAAAATCACTTCCATTCCAAACACAACACTCTGGAACTTAATGTTGAAAAGTTAAAAATTATCCATATAAAGGCATTGCTCATACCTCAGAACTTAGAATCCAATAATGATACAATTGACTTTAAAGAAAAAGTTGCTAAGGCAAATGTCATCGCGGAATTAATATTAGGTGGATATAGTGAAAAAAACATAAAGCAGGCAGACATGGAAATATCAGCTTTCATAAATTTCCTGCATGAAAATCAAATTGATTGTAATAAAATTAAAAAAAAAATTAGAAATTAGTAGATTAATACAGAAATTCAAAGACTTCCTGATGACCGAGTATTGTGCTAAATTTAAGGCCAATACTAAATTACATTACTATGGCCATATAAGAAGATTTTTAACAATGTTTTTCCTTGAAAAGAACTCAATATTTACTCCTTATTTGAGCCAAAAAATGAGTGCGATTCGTAGAGAATTAAAAAAACAGTATGCAATAGAACGTAATGACAAATTTGAAACAGAACTAGAAAACCAATTAACTGTAGAAGATTTTGATTCATTTCTTACATCAGAATATATTAAAACCCTTAGACAAAAATTTGAGGAAATAAAATTGAAAAATGAAATTGATGAAAATGAAAAAAAATTACATACGCAATTAGTTGCACTATTATCTTTGATGATATCTTTTAACAATTTTGTCAGGCCTTGTAACATTATTAATCTAAAATTGAGTGAATGTGAACAAGTTGAACCAATTGCAGATGAAAGCATTTGGACCGTCAAGGTAAAAGAACATAAGACCAATCACAAATTTGGTGCTGCCTATATCCACCTAACAACAGAGGCCTTTTCATTTATGAATGTATATCGAAAATTTTATAGAAACGGACATAGGGATAACTTTTTCTTGAATAATAAAGGAAAAGCTTACACTACTCCATTTCTAATAAACATTACAAACCAATTATGGATGAATGCAAAAATATCGAAAACCAACTTTGCATTTGGAAAAGTACGTCACACAGTAGTGACACAAATACATTCTACAAACCCACAGTATACCGAATATTTGGCCCAACAGATGCAGCATTCGGCCAGCACTGCTTCAAAAAATTATAAAGACAAAACCAGAACGAAACAAGCACAGGAAAATTTTACAAAAGTCCATGATGAGGAATAAACATAAAACAGAAACAAATTTAACAAAGGCAACATTCAAGGAAAGAAGATCTAGAAGATCATTGACTTGTCAGGAAAGGACAGAAATACGCCAATACTTTAAAGATTTAGTAGAAAGAAAGATCATAGATGTCCCTTTAAAGTTTACTGACTTTAAAAAGGTAGTTCCTGCTGAATTTGTCAGCAGAGTTCAAGAAAGGATTGGAAGAGAAGCAGGAGAAAGTCAAAATATAAATAATGTAAACAAAATACTGTTTGAATCAGTTCGCTCTTACTATAGAAATAAGTAAATTTTATATATATATATATATATATATATATATATATATATATATTATATATATATATATATATATATATAATATATATATATATATATTATATATATATTCAAATATAAATAATCATACGTAATTAAAGTTAACCATTTAATTAGCTCATTAAAATTCCTATGATGCTTTAAAAAGGTGAGTTATCATTTAACTTAGTTATTTTTATATGCATCTGCATTTGGTTCAACCTGTTCAAATTCACTCAATTTTAGATTAATAATGTTTTCAACATAACGTTGTTATATTTTTCCAATTTTTTTTCAATAAAAATTGTTTCTTGTAAGTTTTTTTAATTTCATTTTACATATATATTTACATTTTATTTCAAATTTTAATATTAGGTTATAAAATGTTTTAATTCAGTTTGGAGGA
>SEYY01016654.1:17500-24432 GCA_009176605.1 Armadillidium nasatum
AAAATTGGTGTGAGTATGGTTAAAGAACCATGATAATTAATAAATAATTATACAATCGAAATAGGAAAACAAGAAATCGGACACTGTGAAGGAAACAAATCAGCTTAGGGTGTCCTAGTATAGTTTGGAATTCAACATGGTGGATGAATAATTTTAGAAAAAAAAGATTAGTCCAAAAAATACTGACACGGGCAGGAGAAAATTGTTACACCCGTTCCTGAAACTGCTAAAATAGTCAAACTTCGTACCTCCAACAACATTTACGAGAGCTGTCATTGAAAATTTTTGATGAGGATTCATCTACGTCACGGCACCAAAAAGTTATGTCGTAGTTACGTGTTAAAGGATTTTTTAATTGAAGCGGAACGAATAGAAAAACTTAAAGGACACAGATATTTAAAAAGATATATAAGGTTTAGAAAAAATATAATCGAAAGAAACGGATTGTTGTTTTATCAAGAAAATGGAATAGAACTTCCACTTATCGGATATGAAGATTTAAAAAATTTAATTATTGATTATCACAAAGTACATTACCATCCAGGACGAGATAAAATCATACAGAAAATGAAAGAAATAATATGGAGTCCACTTATTTGACATCTGAGTGAGTAAATCTCTAGAGTATGTATTAAATGTCAGCAGCGAAAACTACTACCAGCTAGACAACAGAGACCACCTACTTGGAAAAAACCGTACGATGTGGTAGCTATAGATTTAATAGAAATGCCAAAAACTATCAGGTCAAAAGTATATTCTTGTATCTGTTGACATGTATTCGAAGTGGACATCTGCAATAGCTTTACCCGATAAAACCGCTACTACGGTGCTTAAGGCATCTAAAACCATGATTGCAACATTTTTGAAAGATCCTTTAGAAGTGCAATCGGATAATGGAAAAGAGTTTACGAATCATTTGTTTAAAGAGTTTCTGAAAAAGAAAGAAATAAAACACCGGTGCACTGTAACTAATATGCCCAAAACTAACGGGCTGGTAGAAAGGGTAAATAAAACCTTATTAAACATGTTCCGTATGATAGACAAGATAGAAGAGTGAGATACACATTTACCAGATATAATATCTGTTTATAATCCCACGTATCACCGAGAATTAAGGAAAACCCCAGCTGGAATATTTATGAGTAATGTGGAAAAAGAACAAAACGAAGATAACACATGGGGAAAACAACCCAAGAATTATGAGCCATACAAGGTTAATGAATTGGTACTGAGAAAGATCATCCTGAAGGGCCATAATGCAACCAATAAATTAGCTGAAAAATACCATGGCCCATTTAAGATTATTAAGAATTATGATAATGGAGTAATGTATGATATACAACATCAGTATAGAAATATCATACTATATAAGGTACATCACAAACAGTTAAAAAAGTGTATGAGACACCAGAAGACTTAAATAATGTAAATCAAGAACAATCATTAGAGGATATCACCAGTGAAACTTCACAACCAGATTTTGAAGGATTTACAGAAGAGGCGCAAAATATGTTTCGAATCAACTGGGAAAAGGTGTCTATATAATATTCAACTGAGACCGGAAACAGTGGAATACAAATACCCATCACCTAGGAATGAAGTAGGTTCTCTGGTGTCAGATCATCATATCACTTACAATATGGAGCCATGGATATGGAGTGAGATCTATAAGGACTATTCGGGAGATCCCATAAGAGTTATAACAAGAGATTCCACAGGTATTTGTCAAGAGTTAAGGGAGTTAGAAGAAGATGAGCTCCATTCAGTAAGAGATTTTTCTTTCAACTTTTTCGGGCTTCACCTGAGTTTCCTTATATATAAAATCATAAACGTGTAAATTAATTTTAGTAATTAACGATATTAAAGACTAAGTTAATCGATTTCAAAAACAATAGTAAAAGTTAGTTAAAAAAGTTATATTTTGTTGATTATTTACAAAATAATAAAGATTAAAATGTTATCGTTTTAATAAAGAGTTTAATTTTCAGGAATGTAGCAGAGGAATGCAGTTCGTCAATTATTTATTTTATATGACAAAAGTTTTGAGAAATAATATTTATTTATGTATATTTATTTTTAGATTATGAATTGGGGAGACAAAAAGGTCGTGATCGTTGGAGACAGTCGGGTAGCAGAGTTGGAACAAGTTATAGAAGGATGGAGACCTAAGAATCTTGTACGCCACACCAAATCGGGGATGAATACAGAAAAAGCATTGCTTAAAATCGACCAAATGAAAACGTTATTACAGAATCAAGGACCCTATCTGTCTCATAATTCTTATGGGTCTTCATTGCGATTTTATCAAATTGGAAATTTGGCGAGATACTGGTTGCACCATTATGGTACCCAATAGACAATTAGATATCTCCATGTTAGTTAAAAATATAAAAGATAAGTTAATGGAATGGAAAGCAAACCACCCTTACCCCCAAATTATAATAACGGTACCCTACATTCCCAACTTTGGTCAGTATAATAGTAGCAGATTATATCGAAAATTAGATCCTGATCAAGTACCTATTAAATACCCCAATCATATCAATTAGCTCTTTACTAAACAAATGAAAGGAATAATAGATAAGTTTTTCCAAAATTGGAATAAAGAATTAACACCAAGACCAATAGCATTAGCACGGATGGAATATTTGGGAAATCTTAGAAGAAAACAATTCGGGGCGAGAGTCGCAAGACCATTCCAAGGATCAACATGGGATGGACTTCATTTTGCCGGGTCCACTGTGGGACACTTCTGGAAGCTAATTAAACTATATCATGTATATTTAAATAAACACCCAGGTAAATCCTATCAAGTGCCAAACAGAAACAAGCTATCGAGAGCTACAATTAGAAAACCAAATGAGTCAGCTAAGCGCACAACCTAGGGTCCAACCTAGAGAACCTCGGAAGTATATTCGGGGAAGGCCTCAAAGGAAAAGGTATCTCAAATCACTTCTTTTCTAGAGGCAATCACATACACAAAATCCTAGACAGCGAGGAAATTAGAGAATAAATGATGCTAGAGATTATAATACACCCTCAGGAGCTAGTACATCATACAGAGGTTCCTATAGAGCTCTGGATGATGGTGATTTACGAAACAAGCTTCAAAATCGGATAAATCAAAGTCCTTACAAAATGAGAAACTCAAGACAGGGAGGAAGTATCCATGTCGAAACAAGGACCTTCTTTAGAAAAATATCCCGACGTTATTGACCGCTTTACCAGAGTAGTACCTACCGCACCTAATAAAAGCTTTAAGAGGGAGGTGTGGTAGGGGACCTAATTAAAGGAAGTTTTGTTTTTGGTATAAAGGTAAAGGGAAATTTCATTGGTTGTTTTTATGTTAATATTTCTTAATTTGTCAAGCAATATACAGGTTGTGATTAGTTTCAGTGTTATCCATCACAATATATATATATTATATATATATATATATATATATAATAATATTATATATATATATATATATATATATATATATATTATATATATATATATATATATATAATATATATAATATAGGTTACTAGTTTCCTTAATTCGTACTCCCTCAAACGAGTTTTAATTTAATTCGTAATACTTCAAACGAGTTTTAAATTAATTCGTAATCCCTCAAGCGAGTTTTAATTTAGTTCGTAATACCTCGAGCTAGTTTTTAACTTCAATGTCAAAATATCAGAGGTGTATCTAATTAATTCGTAGTCCCTCAAACGAGTTTTAAATTAATTCGTAATACCTCAAACGAGTTTTAAATTACAATGTCAAAATATCAGAGGTGTATCTAATTCGTAATCCTCAAACGAGTTTTAAATTAATTCGTAACACCTCAAACTAGTTTTAAATTATAATATAAAAACATTAAAATTTTATATAACTTTTTCAATACTTTCAAAATTTATCAAACTATATCAATATGAAAAGATGGAATTATTACTAAATTCATATAATTTACCAATTTATAAGCGTATATTTAAGTCAAGGAACTTTTTTTCTTTTAGCACTACTTGACTCATCAGCCGTTGGAACAGAAAGAATCCTCCGCAAAAATTTACAATGACTGAGCTCTCGTAAATGTTGTCGGAGGTACGAAGTTTGACTATTTTAGCATTTTCAGGAACGGGTGTAACAATTTTCTCCTGCCCTTGTCAGTATTTTTTGAACTCTGATCTTTTGTTTTCTAAAAATTATTCATCCACCATGTTGAATTCCAAACTATACTAGGACACCCTAAGCTGATTCGTTTCCTTCACATTGTTCGATTTCTTGTTTTCTTATTTCGATTGTATAATTATTTATTAATTATAATGGTTCATTTACCATACTTACACCGATTTTATATACTTTTATTATTCTTGCTTTATTTTTTCACTTTTAAATATTTCTAATCTTCTTTCCATCTTAAATATCCTATTATTTATTTTATAATTATTTTCTTTCTTAACTTAATATATCCTCGTAACTTGTATGTATATGTATAAAGCTATTTATGATTTATAAGATTTTATAACATATCTGGATTATATTGGAATTAGTTATTAAAATTAAATAAGGTTGATATTTTTAGTTATTTATATTGGACCTTTACTGAATTTGTTGGATTGATTAAGTCGTATAAACTGATAACTTAGTTGTGTAATAACGGTATTTGAAAATTTAGTTAATTCGTAAACAATACGTACTTTAAAAAACTGGATATTTTCTTCAACATCTGTAAAGAAACTTGAAGATATTTGGCCAGTTGGTTCCATTATTGAGCAGCTTGCATTTGAAAATTTTTAGATAATTTTCCTTTAACATTTGAGTGATTGACGATTTTCCCAACATTAGTATTTAAATTTTACATCGTGAATAACTTAAATTATTTAACTCAGGTAACTTAGAAAATGTTTTGAGATCTTTTCTTTTTGATATTTTAATCACTTAGTAAATATAGTACGAAATATTTTTCCTGTTTATATTGGGGAATCAAATATAGGAATTTTTGAATTATTTAATAACGAATTATAAATAAAAGGTTGAAAGAGAAATAAAACGAAAGAGTGGTACTCTTTATATTTTGAATGAATTTATAACATCGTCTGAAACCATACAATTCTGAAATAAATTAAGACCATTTAAAACATTATAAAACACAACGCAATATCTAAGAAGGACAAAATTGCCGTAGTAGTAATACAAATTAAAAATACTTTTACACGTAACTGACAGCAGCGTGTCGCTAGAGCCTTTTTCAGGTTATTAGTTATGCAACGGAGAGTTCAAAGAGCAGTGTTCATTAAATAATATAGACAGAGAGAGTGATACAATTTTTGATGGGCCGAAAGAGATTGCAGAGAGGTTGTAAAGTGAAAGAGTTTATAAGATGAAAAGCCTTAAACTACCTTTTCGAGGATAAATGTTTGAGTGGAACTATCCCAAATGTGTCAGTCGAACTACGTACAGAACTGAACACCACTACATAAAGAGGAAGCAACTGGGATGAAGTGAAAAAAATTTTGAAGTAGCCTCAAACACTCAAACTCTTACAGCAGAAGTTTGTTTAAAAGAAAAAGCACTGTGATCTTCTAAGAAAGATCACGAAAAGAGATGCAAGGAGAATTTTACCAAGACTCACTTCCATCCATTAAAATGATGGTTGTGCAAGAACAACACGACAGACTTTAGGCTGCAAGTTTGAGAGATATTCTAACATGTTCAGAAAGATGCACTATTACTCTCTTGTGCAATGACGAAGGTCATTTTTAAACAAGTGGCTGTTTAAACATGCAAACAAAAGTTACACTTATTGTCTTAAACAATCTCGCATGCTACAAAAATACTGTTACACTCCGGCGAGTGACTGTGTGAGAGTTGTTGCCGTGTTTGGCATCATTATTTCTTATATGGGGTGTTTCTGTTACCGTAACCTCTATCTTACATCCAATGCTCGAAAACCTTTTAAGACCACACTAGAACATCCTGAGCTTGAGGAACGCAGTGTGTTGTTTCAGCAAGATGGAGCTAGCACATACAGCTCAAGATGCAATTACCATGTTGATCTTTTCCCGGTCATACCACTCTTAGTACAGAATTATAAATGGTTAATTCCTGTTGGCAGTTTCATCTTCTGAGTAACTTTGGAGAATCTTACTTAATTTAAAACAGATTTGTTTTCATGTGTGCAAACAATAGTTACCTTTAACCATTGATTTTTTTACTTACCTTGGAAATGTTTTTTTTTTTTTTTTTATTTATATTTATATTATTATATATATATATATATATTATATATATATTATAGTATATTATATATATACTTTTGATTAACTGCTTGATTGGGGAATCGACCAACCCAAAAGATGGATGTCGTGTGCTAACCACTACTCCCTGTGGTTCAAAAGGATAATTTAACTTCTACTGACATTTCGTCTTGTGAAGTCCCTTCAATACTCCCACCATAATTGGAGCAAGGCCGGGTTCTGTCGATATATACCGCAGTGCACAGGAATCTTCAATAGCCAGCGATCTTTTTTATTTCAATATCTTCCCCTTTGGTGTTAATCCTTTGCCACAGACAAAAGGAGGGCCAGCTTTGGTTCTATTTACAAGGACTGGAACGTTCCTTGGTACTGGAGGAAGCGAGCGCTGCTCTGCGATGGGATATTCTGTCAAGGGCTCAATAGATGTTGGAATGGATGAGTGAAGTGAAGACTGATCCTCCTGTGTTATTGGCGTATTCTGCATTATCATTATGCAGTAAGGCATATTCTGTCTGTACAAATAATTGCTTTTATTGAATATAAATGGACATACTCCAAAAGGACATTTGTACATAAATATTAACAATAGAAAGGTTAAAATAGAATGGAACAATAAAGGTAAATTTTATTTTGTATTTTGTTATCACAGTTTAGTAGTGAGGATTTAATAAAGAATTTTTTGTGTGTTTA
>SEYY01016655.1:0-7500 GCA_009176605.1 Armadillidium nasatum
GTAGACTGCCACAGTTCTCTTCCTTTAAACTATTAATATTGCAGTTCCTCAGGGATCTTTCCTAACTCCAACTCTTTTTATAGTTTTCATTAAAGACTTTCTCTCAATTACTTATCACGTATCCACTATGCTAATCCACCCTTCATTACTCTTCCTTTTGAAAGACGCCACTCCCTTCAGCAGTTAATTGACGCAAAAATGGTGACCTTGAAACAACAAACTTCTGACCTTTCTCATATTTCAAATTAGGCAGAGAAAATATGTTGTTTTCAATGTCTCAAAAATTCAGTTCCTCCATCTTTCTACTCGACACAGCCTTCCATACAACAATGACATCTTCAAAAAAACACAAATCTTCGTCCCTCCGTAATTTTCTCTGTTTCTTTTTTCATTATCTTTCATAGAAGGAACATTACTTCACTTTCTAGACAAGCTTCCAAGAGGTTGGGTATTTTGAGGCGCCTTTGTAATTTTTTCACACCACTCGAGTTGCTTGCTCTTTATAGGGGTTTTGTTCGCCCTTTTATTAAATATGCGTCATACATCTAGGATGATCCTTTCATTCAGCTTTCTTTGAAAAGGTGGAGTCTAGTCTAGGGCTTTTCGTCTTAACTTACGCTCGCACTAATTCTCTCTTTCTTTCTGCCAGTTGAAATGTCATTCTCTCTATACTTTCTCTATTACAACAGACACTGCTCTTCTGAACTTTCCGTCGTATACCTCCTCCACTGAGAAGGGTTTGAGCTCACACTTTTCTACACAGTCTCCACCTTTCTCTGTCCAACTCTCTAACAACAGATTAACAGGTATGCTCAAATTACTGTATTCAACTGGTAAAATCTAGAATACTTCCTGTATCTATTTCCCAACCTCTTTAACTTGCACACTTTCAATACTGTGTATCGAGACACGTCGGGTACTTAACTGGCTATGATTTTACTTCCTTCCAACTCTGGGAATTTGACCAAATTTTCCAGTATTTCCCTAACTCTGATGTATTTTGTTGGGTTCTGGCCTTGTCCCCCAATTTATTATATATATTATATATATATATTATATATATATATTATATATATATTATATATATATATATATATATAATATATTATATATATATATAATATGATATATATATTATATATATATATTATATATATATATATATATATATATATATATATATATATATTATATATATATTATATATATATATATGGGGTGATAGGCTTTCAATTGGCACTTAATTATTGCTTCTTGCTTGTAACAACATGGGAAACCACAGCTCTAAGAAGCATGATTTTCTGGAGAGCTCTTTGGGTGTTTGAGGTTAGATGGAGAAGGTGCTACCCCCTCAAAGGGTGAAATCCTATCTGGGAGTTAAATAAAACTCAAGGACTGGCACTGAAACCAACGAGCCGAAAAAGATGATCTTTTAGACTCTAGAACTTTTAAGAGCAGATGGCGAAAAAATATTCACTGACAGATAAAATAAGGATATATATATATATATATATATATATATATATATATATATATATATATATATTTATATTATATATATATATATAGTATTTTATATATATATATGGTGTGTTGTGTGTGTGTGTGTGTCTGCATATATGTATGTATGTATGCATGTAGTGATTGTGTTTATGCTATCATCTCACAACTTATTTTAGTATAACAGTCTACCAACTAATTTTTAATCACTCTATACTAGATATTTGCAGTGTTCATTTGTTAATGTCGCTCACTCAGTGCACAGTAGTTAGTTATTATGTTATTATTCTTGATGTAGTGTTCCTTTGTGTTATTTACATTCATATTATTCATTTTCATTTAACAATAACAATTATGTTATTTCATAAATTATTCATTTTCCAGTTTTATCATTGTTTGTTGTTCTGTATTTCTCTGGTTAATTCATATTTATTGGTCCTGTCCTACTTTTAACTGTGTGTGTATTTTTGTTTTGTTTTTGTTATGTACTACTATATTTTAACACTTCAGCATCTCTTGAAAATGAGTAAAGAAGTTGAAACTTAAAAAAAAATTTCTTTTGTTGAAAAATCTTATTATTATTTAATTCACCAATAAAATCTTCAATCACTTCATAATGTTGCATTCATTTCTCGTAATTCTGTTGTTTATTAATATATTATATATATATATATTATATATATATATATATATATATATATATATATATATATATATATATATATATATATATATATATATTAAAGGTGGTTAAATTTTAAGGGCGATGTTGATTTTGAATAAAACACAATTACTTAGGAATTTATTGTCATTTCTTTTTATTATGATAATATGGTATGGTTCAATTATGTATGGAACAAAATATCGGCCAAATGGCCGCCGCGACCTCGGCGGCACACCTCCATCCGATGGTCCAAATTTTCGATGACGCTGAGGCATAATTGGGGTTCTATGCCGTTATTGCCGAATTATCTCATCCTTTAGCTCTTGAATTGTTGCTGGCTTATCGACGTACACCTTTTCTTTCAAATAACCCCAAAGAAAGAAGTCCAACGGTGTCAAATCACATGATCTTGGCGGCCAATTGACATCGCCACCACGTGAGATAACACGGCCATTGAATTTGTCGCGCAAAATAGCCATTGTTTCGTTAGCTGTGTGGCAAGTGCACCGTCCTGTTGAAACCACATATCATCCACATCCAGACCTTCCAATTCGTGCCATAAAAAGTTCGTTATCATCTCACGATAGCAAACCATTCACAGTAACTGCCTGACCGGCCTCATTTTGGAAAAAATACGGCCCGATGATGCCGCCAGCCCATAAACCACACCAAACAGTCACTCTTTGTGGGTGCATTGGTTTTTCGACAATCACTTTGGATTAGCATTCGCCCAAATGCGGCAATTCTGCTTATTGACGAATCCACTGAGGTGAAAATGTGCCTCATCACTGAAGATGATTTTCCTCGAAAATTGATCATCCACTGTTGCCATTTCTTGCCACCATTCTGACCATTGACGACGTTTTGTATGGTCAAGAGGCTTTAGTTCTTGAGTCAATTGCACCTTGTAAGCGTTTAAATGCAAGTCTTTATGCATAATGTTCATCAACGACGAGCGTGAGAGGTGCAATTGTTGGGCACGACGACGAGTTGAAGTGGATGGCTCCTCAGCCACACTATCGCGAACAGCAGCAGCATACGAGCTGTACGAGCATGCACTGGTCTTTTCAAATCTCCTACAGACCCGGTTTGCTCAAATTTTTTCACGATTTTTCCGATTGTACGCACATTTGGACGATTAAATTGACCAAAAAAAATCACGAAGTGCACGATATGCATTTTGATTTGAACGCCCATTTTCATAATAAGCCTGAATAACTTTAACACGTTGCTCCATTGTGTATCTTTCCATGGTTCAATTGAGTAAGTCTGAAATTGAAAAAAGTCAAATGAAATGCAGTAAAAAACTTGACGTTTAGGTGTGGTTCACATTCAACATCGGCCCATACAATTTAACCACCCTTATATATATATATATATATATATATATTAATATATATATATATATATATATATATAATATATATATATATATATATATATTATATATATATATATATATATATATATATATGCACATACATACACACTCACAACCTTTCCACAATCTTGGGGTGTTGACTACCTCAAGCACAACCATTGACAACACTCACCCTTTCACCACTCATTTCCTTCTCCGTCAACTGATACCCTCCTCCCAGCTCAACCCTTTATCCTTCAATAACTTTTGACCCCACTCTCCCAACCTCCCTTATGCCTCCCCATACCTCTCACACCTTTTTAGCCAGTTCTCTCCTCATGCATCCTACAAACATGCTCAAACCACCTCAACATGTTCTGTTTAGCTCTCCCAACCATACCCCTTCCCCAAGCACACATCTCCTTTATTCTAACATTCCTGACTCTATCCCTTCTACCTACACCACATACCGCTCTCAGACCTTTCATTTCGAAAACATCAACCTTTTTTCTCTTCCTCGCATTCAACCTCCACACCTCACTCCCATACATAACCACCGGTATACAACATCCCTCAAAACATTTTCTTTTCACCATTCTTTACAACCTTCCTCTCTTCCAAATATCCCTCAGCCCTCACAACACCTTTTCCCCTTTTATTCTGTACTCCACTTCATCTCCCTCTCTACTATCTTTCCTCCCCAAAATTCACACCCAGATATTTAAATGAGTTAACCCACTCCAATTTCTCCCTCCTCACCTTGATTTGCAGTTCGTCTCCCCACCTTCCTCCCCATTTTTTATCCATAACACTTTACCCTTTCCTGTTTTCACTCTTTAAGCCTAACTAACACAACTTTTACAAACTCTTCCACCAATACCTTTAAACCCCCTTGTGTCTCAGACAAAAGTATGTCATCTGCATAAAATAGCACATTCCATATAATATGTTGATTTTCATTCTTACCTCTTTACCTTCTCTTTCCATCAATCTCACCACTTTATAAATAAGTTAAATAACCCCAGATACATTAGACAACCTTGCCTCAATACATTGTTCACCTCAAAAAACTCAGTTTCCATTCTATTTATTCTCACACACGCTCCACTATTCCTATAAATTGATCTAATTCCCTCAATTACTTTCTCCCCAATTCCATACTCACTTAAAACCTTCCAGAATTTACTCCTATACACTCTATCGTAAGCTTTTTCTAAATCCATAAAGCACATAAACATATCTTTACCTTTTTCTTTTTTTTTTTCCTCAATCATTCTTAAAGTAAAAACCTGATCCATATACCCCCTTCCTTCTCTGAAGCCCCCTTTGCTCCTCACATATCAATTTAGTAATCCCTATTTTTTCCAATATGATTCTACCTATAACTCCCACACAAATTTATCACTCTTTCCTTTATATAAAGAGACCATACATGCATCTTTTCAATTTTGAAGAACCTTTCCCATTACCCAATTAAATAACCTTGTTAACCAATTTACTACACTTACCCCCCACCCCTTTCAACCAACATTTCTCCACTTTATCCCATCCAAACCTGTCGATTTACCCCTCTTCACTTCAGAGCTTTACCTACTTCTTCTACCGAAATCCCACCCACACCTTCCTCTACCATTTTTTCCCTTTCTCTTTCCAACACTTCAACCTCCCTCCTTTACCTCACATTCAACTTCTTACTAAAGTACTTCCATCCATCTTGCATCTAACCTCACTTTCTTTCTGTCTTATTTCTCCATATAATTCTTTTACCACACCTCTTTGTAGCTCCCCCTTATTCCTTATTCACCTCCTTCCAAAACATTTTACTCTTCTCTAAAACTCTCTACTATCTTATTACCTCATTTTTCATCTGATCTTTTTGCCTTTCTTACCTCTCTTTTGGCTATCCTCTTCTTAACCCTATGTTTCCCAATCTTCTAACATTTTTGTGCTCAAATACTTTTTAAATGCCTCCTTTTTTTTTTCTTTACTACTATATTCATCTCTTTACACCATCATTCATTTCCCTCGCACCCTCCTTACCCCACATACATTCCTTGCACTTTCTAACATTGTTACCTTAACCTCCTCCTCCTCCACATCCCCTAACTCTCTTCCCATCCAATATTTAGCTATTTTTAAGTTGTTTCCCTACTTCCCTCTCCTCTCTTTCCACTTTCACAACCTCTACTCCCCTCCTAACACTCCCAACTTTCCTCCATCCCCATTTCACTCTAATTTTGGCTAGCACCAAATAGTAGTCCAAAATTCCTCTAGAAGCCCCCTAAAGCACATTCACATCTAGTAGTCTATCCCTTATCTTTTTCCTAATATAATAATAATCTATCAAACCCCCTTTGTCATTTACCCCACCAACCCAGGTCAACTTATGATTCAACTTAACATACCATGTATTCCCTATTATAAATCTATTTGCCATACAGACTTCAATTAAACTCTCCCCATTCAAATTTCTATCACCTACCCCAAATGGACCCACCACCCCTCCTTCCATGTCCGTTCCAACTCTCGCATTTAAATCTATTAAGCACACATTTACACCCGCCTCAAAACTCCCAAAGGATTCATTTAAGTTTTCCCAAAACACTTTCCTCTTCCCTCACTTCATTCCCTCATTTGTGCATAAGCACAAGCAAACACCCATTCCTCTCTAATAAAATCTTTGCTTCATCCATACTATTATTGAGGATATTCTTTCACATTTCTTCATACATTCCCACTATCTTTTACTCATCACTATATATATATATATATATATATATATATATATATATATATATATATATATATATATATATATATATATATATATATATATATATATATATATATATATATATATATATATATAATATATGAACTAAGCTATATGATTTTGATTGAAAAAGATATCAATAGAAATGCCATTGTTATGAAAAGACTGTGGCCAGTTCAGTAATAACTGATGCTAACCTAGCACAATGATTGTTAAGCGTGATATTAGAATATTAGTAATTTGCTAGCACTTTTATTATACCCAGATGTCTCTCATGTTTTTTTATTTATTTATTTTATTTCTTTATTTAGCTACTACCATTCCATTGCTCACAGGCATAGCCCTATTCAATGAGAGGTGTAAAAATAAAACAATCGAAATTAAAGAAAGCTTTGTTAGTGATTACAGACACACTTTGAAGTGAGAGGGTTAAATTTGGCAGGAAATAGATTGAAGAAACTTCTACAGATCAAAGGTGGCTAGAAAGAAGTATCACAGAGAACAAGCTTAGAGTTGTCATTGTCCATTCAAATTTCATATGTAGATACTGCATCACTTGTGCAACGAGGGCATTGTAAGGTAGTGGCATATTTGTCTATACCCTTGAGCACTTGCCTCTGTACTACCTACAGAAAAAGAGAGACAACCAATGTGTCATTGCAAATATAGAAGGTTAAGTGAATTGTAAAATACAGAACATTTTAAAGCATTTTGTCATTTGATTTATCCCTATCCAAAAGATGGATAAAACCTAAGCTATAAATATGATAACAGTACTTCATACGCAGGTGGATGACACCCTAGTATAATTGGAATAACCAAAGTTTACATTAATAAAAAGTTACAGCAAACTTATAAAATTCCCTTTCAATTAGTGTTGAGCTCAATTTTGTGAGATTCCTGAACTCTTTTATTTTTCGTTCTAAAGTCAGGTAAAAATAGTATTGTTGCCAGATAGGAGGTTGTCAGAATATTCAGATGATTATTTCTTTCATTAAGTTTGTACACAAAAAAAACAGTATATCGTGGTGTACTGTAGTGATTGTTGTTTGTTAGAAAGATGTTTCAGATATTTTAAATTTTATTTTCATACCAATTTCATACAATTTCTGATACAAAGATTTTCAGGATAAACAGCTTTTTGACTATCGAACTAATTTAAGTAAAACTAGATAAGAAAGACAGATATTTTTTAACATCAGT
>SEYY01016655.1:12500-21792 GCA_009176605.1 Armadillidium nasatum
CCAGAACAAGCATGATAAACCAAAGCTCCGAGAAGCATTCTTTGGAGGTTTCTGGACAAGAGTGTTGAAGAGCTAGATAGAGACAGTGCTAGTCCCACTGAAAGGGTTAAAACCCAACCTCAAGGTATATATATATATATATATATATATATATATATATATATATATATATATATATATATATATATATATATATATATATATATATATATATATATATATATATATATATATATATATATATATATATATATATATATATATATATATATATATATATATATATATATATATATATAAGGACTGGCACTGAAACCAACGAGCCAAAAAACATGATTTTCTGTAGCCCTCTCGGAGAGGGACTTTTAAGAGCAGCAGATGGAAAAAAACTACTGGTCCCACTGACAGGGTGAAAACCCTTCCAGGGAGAAGATGAAGGAATATATATATATATATATATATATATATATATATATATATATATATATATATATATATATATATATATATATATATATATATATATATATATATATATATATATATATATATAGAGGCTATGGATACAAAAAATTTCACAATTCACAGTGAAAAGTAGTGAATTACAATAAAAAATTAAAAAGAATGACAAAAATATGGAACAGCAGAGAGAAAGAGTATGTAAGGGTACGACAGGCGGTCATGTTTCATGGTTTATAGGTAACCTTTAACGTCTATAAGATGCGTCAATTGCTTTGTGATTAATATTCTGTGCTGATGGATGTCCGAGTGTACAGAATTTCAAAAACAGCAAATTGTTCGTGTTCTCTTAGCAGATGCATCTGTGTACATAGGCAATGTTATTTAAATGTTTTGCTCTTGATCCATAGAGAATTTAACAAAACAGAGTTCGTATCACAGGACACTGAGACGGCTAAACTACAAGGAAGTTCACTGTAGCTCAGTGGGTAAAGTTAGTTTTTCTCTGGCTTTAGAGAACAAGATTCGCCCCTCGCTCTCGCGTGTGTACTGCAAAAAATACAAATCGAGGTTCGAACCTCCAACCCAGTTATCTGAACGGACATAAAAAATTGTCGTTTGTAGGAGATTTTCTGTAGTTAATCAATTAATTACAGTTTATGGCAAGGTGTATTATTACGCTAATCTCAATACTCACATATCGCTTAAAAACATAGCCAGCATTTACAACATTCCATGCTATTTCATCACATACAATATCACAATCTCTCTAAATTGCTTCTACAGAGGTTAGCCGATCAAGGATTCGAAATCACGCCCACCGGTGGTCAAAATATACTTGATTGGTCTGTACCGGAGCAGGGTTTCCCTATCCAAAACCCAAATAATCTGTGTAACTTATCAACTTGGTCAGAAATAACATATAACTCAATTTCCCTGGCTAAGAACCACACTCCTCGAATAGGGCTATGCCCGTGAGTGATGGTGGTAACAAAAAAAAAAAAAAAATCGTTTTTTCTTTCATGGATTTTATTAACAATATTAGGCTTACCATCGCCTATCTTTTTCATGAATTACTTTCATAATCAAAATCCATGATCTGAAGGAAAGTGTAAAAGCATCTTTAGTGACAATAAATTGTTCTTGTTTTAGACGTAGTTCTACAACATAACAGTTATTGAGTTTTGAAATAAAACAATTATATTTTGGTGCAAAATACATTGATAATTTAGTAATGAAATTGTCAATTTTTAAAACACTTTTAACGTAAGAGATATCCTTCATCTTCTTGTTTCAGATAGTAATTTGTACTGATGAACAGAAAATACTTTTTAAATCTGTAAACTTTATAAGAATTTTACCTGTTTAACTGATCTAACAAGAAAGGAAAATTTTGATTATAGAACTTAAAAGAAAGAAATTTAACGTTACTTTTAAACATTGCAGATCCTCAAAAAAATACAATTAAAGAAGTATCTTATGTCGGACTGCTGCGTTTTCCATTGTATTAAAGTTTTGAATCTACAAAAATTTTCAAGTTGATTGTTCTTAATCAACTTTTTTAATATTTAAATATAATAGGAAAAAAAATGCAATGCCATCAATCTTGTTTTTACACATTTATTACTTTGTTGGATTTTCCACATATATATATATATATATATATATATATATATATATATATATATATATATATATATATATATATATATATATATATATATATATATATATATATATATATATATATATATATATATATATATATATATATATATATATATATATATATATATATATATATATATATATATATATATATATATATATATATATATATATATATATATATATATATATATATATATATAATATATATATATATATATTATATATATATATATATATATATATATATATATATATATATATATATATATATATATATATATATATATATATATATATATATAGTATATATATATATATATATATATATATATATATATATATATATATATATACTGAAGTAAGAAAATTTATTAATATTAAATTTTGATGTTTAACTTGCTTTATTTTTTTCATGTTCTTTTAACAGTTTTACCATACTTAATAAAACTTCCATTGCACACCCCGTTTGGAATAATATTTCCCAAACTTCATTTTTCTGCACATTTTTACATGGGGCACTTAATATTATGCCTGAATTTTTTTTTTTTTTTTTTTTTTTTTTTTTTTTTTTTTTTTGTAAAAGTTTTATTATTTTATATATATATATATATATATATATATATATATATATATATATATATATATATATATATATATATATATATATATATATATATATATATATATATATATATATATATATATATATATATATGGGAAAATGTTTTAGAACATTAATAAATTCAAGTAATCAGAAAAGCTCATTTATTGAACTGAGGTTTCATTGAGTAACAAAATATCCTTTGTGGTATTTTTGAGTAATTATAACTTAAGGAAAAGTCATGTTGCATGAAATGATAAGATTAATAAAACAACTGACAAGTTTGTTTATGAAAGTAAAAATAAAGTGAGAGATAAATACCAATATTGACAGGAAAAAAAGTAGTTATCCCATTAACAACTCTTGATGTGGATTGGTTTGAGAGACCGTTAGAAAGGAGTGAACAAAGTAGAGAAGGGTATCCTCCAAGGAAGAGAGCTGGGGGAGCAGCTAGGATGGAACTCTGTCAAAAGCCTTGAATGTATCGAGTATCTCCTCATATGTGCTAGAGCAATGATTTTTTTTTTCTTCTTTTTTTCTCTTCTTGGTGGGGTGGGAGCCTCAGTAAAATCTTTTTTTACAATATAATATTTTGACATTAAAATATTTTTACTATTTTAAATTGTAAGTGAAAATAAAAAAATAAAGTGTCTGGAGTCAGCAAAAAAATTCGTCATGCATACCTGCGTGTGTGTGTTGCAAAAATATCATGATATAAATTGTTTGGTATTAATGTTTTCGTTATTACTCATAGCTCTGAATATACATTTTTTTCATCATCACATTCGTACATCAAACTTTGAAATTTTACGAACACCATAAAAAATTCACTGCGATCATTTAAACAATATTTTCCAGGATAATAATCCAAAACTTTAAAAATGAACAATTGGGATAATTTTTCTCCCTGTATAACCAATCAATATGACATTATCAAACCATTTAGAATTAGGAGAGTTACACGTTTTTTTTATTTTATAGTGTAGAGAAAAATGATACGAATGAAAAAGGTATAACTTGCTCAATCTTGTATGCTCTGAAAATTGATATTGATTGGATAAACTAATTAAGAATATTATCGCAATTTTTCATTTATGACAGAATTTGCCGGCTTTTTTCAAGAAAATATTGTTTAAAAAATAACTACCTATCTCACAGAATTCTTCCCCCCCTCAAAAATTTTTATTATGTTTTCAGAACATAACAAACTTGTACTTAAAGCATATGTATCCTATATACTCTATTCAACAAGATAATGAATGACCTTACCACCCTAAGAAAAGAAAAAAAACGCATTGATAGATTTACAGAAACGCTCAAAATCGATGTTCTAGAACTGGCCCAATACTGCGTTTTGCCGTTTGTTCGATGTAAAGAAATTTTTTAAAAAAATACGACTAAACAGGGTAATTCAAATCTATGTTTGCAAACTTTGAAAGATGAAAGGTATCATCATCACTATGAAATTCTCCGAATACATATAGGGTCGTAAGCAGCTCTTTTAAATGATATAGAGGGGACAATATGGGGAACGATACACATAGCTACAGACTTCTCAGGTTCGATAGTAGAAGGGATTCCAAGACTACAGTGTTAAAAAATGGTAGGTAATGTCATCACGGACCTTGTATACCGATCGTCAATTGTTGCCAAGTGATAACGGTAACACTGGGATGATGCATGTCTAACATAACAGGCATGACCGAAGACACGTAGTAGAGTTCCACTCGCATATCACCCACAGCGTCATGCCGCAATACTTGACTTTTTTTTATTAGGCCATCTAAAGCAGCTGGTATATGGAGAAGAAATCACCAACAATCTACATTTACTGCAGAGGATCGAAGAAGGCGCAACACGTATTAGGAACACTGTGGACCTCCGGCAGTTGCAGGCTAGTGCGAGTTATGTATCTTGACCGGGGCTTACATTTTGAACACCTGTTATAATGGCATCTCCCCTGTTACCTGCTACTTAATAAACTATGGTGTTGGTTTCATTCCCATATTGTCCCCTCGGCATCACGCAAACGGACGCTGACGGCCCAGTATGTATTCTGTAGAATTTCATTGTGATGATGTCGCCTTCCATCTGTCGAAGTTCGTAAATATTGATGTGAATCACCCTGTTATATATATATATATATATATATATATATATATATATATATATATATATATATATATATATATATATATATATATATATATATATATATATATATATATATATATATATAATATAAAAAATATCAAAAAATTCATATATGTATTGAATTAACATTTATATCTTATTAGTAGGTAGGATTATTTTTTTTTAAAGAATTCTAATATCAAAAGTAAGCATACATAGTGGTGTTCCTCAAGGATCTGTCCTATCCCCAACTCTTTTCCAATTTTAATTGATGACCATCTCTCTGTTACTTCGTCTTCTATCCACTCATGCCGGTGACTCCAACCTTTATTACTCCTTTCAATTTGAAAGACAACAGTTAACTGATACAAGAAGGGTGTTCTTGGAGCAACTGACCTCTCATCTTTCTCGCATTTCAAATTGGGGTGGTTCCACACATACAGCTCTTCTCGAAATGGTGGAGTCTAGGGTTTCTCCAGTCTCTTTCTGCACGTTGAATTGTTGCGTCAATCTCTTTAATGTTGGTATTACTACGGACACTGCTCTTCTGAACACTAACGTCACATACCTCCATTGAGTAGGGCTCGTGCCACACGACTTTATACATAGTTTCATCTTTTCTCCGTCCAACTCTCCAACCCTAGACATAACCACTATGCTCAATCTTAAATGTACTCTACAGGTAAAGTCTGGGACACACTCCCTTTATCTGTTTTCCCAACTTTCTTTGACTTGCACACCTTTAAACTCCGTGTATCTAGTCACGTCCCCCATTAGCTAGCTGATTTATGACATCTCCCCGACTCTGGCCTTTACCCACTAGGAGACTATATATATATATATATATATATATATATATATATATATATATATATATATATATATATATATATATATATATATATATATATATATATATATATATATATATATATATATATATATATATATATATATATATATATATATATATATATATATCGAGGGCGGGCTGAAAAGTAACGCCTATTCTGCCATTAAATCTCGTACACTGCAGATAACATAATGAAACAAAGACAGAAGGAAGGTCAAAAGTTTATTCTTGAATGAGCATGTAATATTATTTTTCTACATAATCTCGAACATTACTACATTCCTGCAAACGTTGAACCCACTTCTCGAAACCGGTTGAAAAGAAGTCTTATCTGTTTTTTTGACCTCATCATCTGAACGAAATCTTACTCTCCGGAAACTCTCCTTCAACTTTGGAAATGAAGTGAAAATCATTGGGGGCAGATCAGGACTGTAGGATGGGTGATCATCTACCTTGAAGTTCAAGCATTGAAACTTCTGGGTACTACAATGTGGTCGAGCATTGTCATGATGCAGGAGATAAACGGTACGTATGGTTTGGTCTTATTCGACGGGTGCTGGTCTTCAATTTTTGGAGAGTTTCATAATAACGATCGGAGTTTAAAGTCGTACAATTCGGCATATATTCCGAATAGACGAGGCTCCCCACATCCCAGATTGCTGTCAGCATGAGTTGGGTGTCTGAATTCGAAAGAGGCTCATTTTCTTTCTGGATCCTTTCGTCTTCCGATGCAATTTTTTGAAGAAATTGATTGCCCTCTTGACTATAACGGTTTAGAATTTCATTAGCAATATCGAACCGGTGTTTCCTCATGTCTTCTGTCAGCTGCCTTGGCACCCAACGCGCACAGCCTTTTCGATACTTTAAATCTGCAATTATTGCTTGAACAACTCTTTTATAATTGCAAGTATGGAAGTAATTTCGGACTGTTTAATTCGTTGATTTCCCCGAATAATGTCATCAAAGCAAGCATGATGTTGGTTAGTGGTCACTGTAATGGGGCAACCACTTCTCGGAGCATTATGAATTTAAATTTCACCTTTATTGGAAAGAGATGCGTTATGGACCTATCTACGAACGCTACTAACATTCATAGTGTCCGTTTCATTCACCTCAAGAAAACGACTATGAATTCTGCACACCTTCGGCTTACAAAAAACCAATTTCTGCACGTTTCTTCAACAAAGCATCACTATTAGCTTCTATTTTTTTATTATTATTAATGCACAACAATGAAACCTAATAACTATACCGTTCGCGTGTCAGTTCTATTCTACAAGCTTCAATCTTTAGAAATCAGGTCTGAACATGTTTATACCCGTTTCCTTTGCTTAGCAAAGCATCATCAGACGTTATTTTTCAGCGCGCCCTTGTGTGTATATATATATATATATATATATATATATATATATATATATATATATATATATATATATATATATATATATATATATATATATATATATATATATATATATATATATATATATATATATATATATATATATATATATATATATATATATATATATATATATATATATATATATATATATATATATATATATGATGCCTTTCAGCTAAATAATACAACTATGATGCGATGCAACCTTTTTGATACTATTTTAGATTTTTGATTGGTTTGAGTATATTTTTCCATACGTCATATTTTAGCAACGAGTTCCGGTTACTTGTCATTAAACCCATGTATCACTCAAGGTTTTAATAAGTCTCCATAAATTTCTTGTGAGTACTTATTTTGGTGTTTTTTTTCCAGTGACATTGGTGAGTTCTTTAGACTGAGAAGAAAGATCGATGAAATCAAATAGTTGTAAAATGAATATTTTCATATTTTATCTTTATCCACATGAAAACTTTCTTTTCATGTTTTCTCTTTAAACGAAGAGAATGATATATTAAAATTTAAACTATATCAGAATTCCTTCTGGCATTAACTACAAAAGTAATAGAAGGCATTTATGGTTGTGATTGTTTTGAACTAAAAATTTGTTTTAATTATTATTTTTGCAGGTTTAATGTATTAAAATAACAATTTTAAATATTTTTGTGCTTATTCTATTGCCGTAGTTTCTTCAAGATGTAAATTTAGCATTGTTAAGGATGCGGCAACTTATTAATTTCAAGTCTATAATTAATTTGCTTCTTATTTTGTTTCAAAACAATATTTTGTGCATTACTTATAATCTTGTTTTTTCGTTTTAAAAGTACATCATCAAAATCTTTCAAGTTGTCATTTTCCAGCGTCTTTTGCCATATTTTTTATAAAAATATTTGTTTCATCTTTTGTTCGATAAGTACAAATTTATTATAATAAATGATTATTAGCAGATATCTATGTTAAAACATACTAATTAGTTTATCAGCTTAATAATAATGTATTATTTTTCCGTATATTGTCCTATTGCATAGAATAAATGATTTGAAATATTATGATAGTGAAGCTCAAGATGTTACCGAAGATTTTAATTTTGTAAATGAGAATCTTCGCATTTCATTTTCTTATATTAATTATTATTATACAATTAAAATGATTGAGCTACGTTTAAAGTAGATGTTTCTTATTTTATATTATTTTTATTTCAAAACTTTTTAAACCAATTGGAAATCACATTTTTTTTTTTTTGGAAATTTTTACATTTTTTTTTTTTTTTTTTTTTTTGTTTTTTTTTTTTTTTTTTTTTTTTTTTTTTTTTTTTTTTTATTTTTTTACAAAAAAAAAAAAAAAAAAAATAAAAATAATATTTTTTTTTTTTTTTTTTTTTTTATTATTATTTTTTTCTCTCTCTCACTATATTTTTTATTTTTTTAAACCTACCTACAGAAATGTTAAAAACCGAAAATGTTAAATTTAAAATGTTGTTGTAACAAGAAGAAGAAAGTCATATCAATGTAAATAATAATAAGACTTTTCTGAAATTTTTGTTTCTTATAAAGAGAACTTACAAGAATTTGTATTCAAAATTTTTATATCTAATAATTTTTTACTAGTTTAAACTTGAAAAAATATAAAATAAATGGTGTTTTGCTAAAGCAGTTTACGATTTTTATTGGTAAAGAAATTTATTGACATCATCTGTTAATGTTAGTGGGGAAATATGTTAGTAACCAGCATAAAAAGTAAATTTTTTTAATTTTAATTTTTTCTCTTTTCTCTTCTAATTATTTTGATACAAAAAAAAATTTTTTTTTTCATACATTTTGTGACGATAACAAGTATTAAGTAATCACACACTCACTTCTCCTGCCTGTGTATATATATATATATATATATATATATATATATATATATATATATATATATATATATATATATATATATATATATATATATATATATATATATATATATATATATATATATATATATATATATATATATATATATATATATATATATATATATATATATATATATATATATATATATATATATATATATATATATATATATATATATATATATATTAATGCACACGTTTTTAATTTATTTGTTTGTATATAGAAATAGGATTTAAATATATAATTAGTAAAGTTAAAGTGCGCTGCCCAGCCGC
>SEYY01016657.1:0-20530 GCA_009176605.1 Armadillidium nasatum
TATATATATATATATATATATATATATATATATATATATATATATATATATATATATATATATATCATAAATTGCCTCTGCTTTTGTTTACCCTGTTAGCTTGGATCTTCAGCACTGGAAGGACCCTTGGTTGCCACTACTGAGTGAAGCGACATGGCAACATATTTGGTGGCCCATAGTTGTTTTCCATAAATTTCCAGTTGTATTTGAGGTCAGAAGGCAACAACAATTGAAGAGTGCACTATTGCAAGAATTGAATAAAATCAAAGGAATCCAGGAGAGTTACATTCGGTTAGACAAAAAAATTACTGATCTTTTTTTTAAAGCAAAAAAACTATTAAGATATTCACTGTGATGCTCATTTATATTCATTTCAGTGAAAAAAAAAAAAAAAAGGAAAAAAAAAAAAAACATTTTCCAAGACGAATTGGATGACCAAGAAGAACCGGAAACAACTGCAATACCAATATAGGCCACATTGCGAGATGATGGAGGTGAAAGAATGCAGGTACAGTACAGAAGACTACATGCTGCAAGTAATGGACCCAGGGATCATGATAAAAAATATTTTCCTTGTGTTAAAGGTGAGAGAGAGGGAAGAGAAAGGAAGAAATTTATTTTTGTTTAATTATTTTATTTGATTAACATTTTTTTAGGGTGTAAATATTGTTGAAACAAAATAAGTGTCAAGGTGTATTCTTAACTTATAAACCTGTGTGTTCAACCATTTTGATATTTCGTGGATAAAATATTTTTTTCTTTTTGTTCTTTTCTGTTTTTGGTCATTGTGCGATTATACCATTTGCAATTCTTTCTCATTACTGAAATTTGTGCAATTATTTTTGTGGATAGTTGCTCTTAATGAGTATTACTAACTATTTTTGCGATAATTTTTGTCATTTTTTTTTTAACTTTGCGATTATTCTTGCAATTTTTTTTCCTTCTGGAATTTGTTTTTTTTTTAATTGCAATATTTTTTTTTTGCAATTGTATTTGATATTGAGATTATTTTTTTATTTACGATTTTTTTTTAGATTCATTTAATTTATTTATTTGCTTATTCATTTATTTTTTTATTTATTTGTGAATTCAAAACAATAGAAGGATTGCAATTGTTGTAAAAAAAAAAATTTTTTTACCGACTTTGAATATGGAAAATAATGATAAGCCTAAAGAAGGAGGAGCTCAAGGAGGCTCGAGAACCATAAGTTTGCTAACTGAGTTACAGGGTTCTCTGACTAACGAAGCAGATGAGCTAAGTATGGAGCTAATGTATCCTATATTAGAGGGATTAGCATAGGCCGTTAAAATGCAAATAGAAAATCCAAATATTGGACTAGAATTTGAGAAGAAAAAGAATAGTGCAGGTATAGGACAGGAACTTGAAAAGAGGAGGGAAAGATTTAATATAGGGCAGGATGTTAGAATGAAGGAAACACGAGTAAACAGAATGTGCAGTATGCACTAAAGTATCGGAGTGACACTTCTGAGGAAATGGTAAATAGCACCTTTGAAAGAGAGTGAAAGTGATAGTGTTAGTAGTATGGAAACACAAAGGAGGAGAAAAAGAAACAAAAGGAAAAGGAAAGCTGCCAGAAAGTACACTATCAATGAGAGCTCTGTCTCAGAAGCTGAGTCGGAGATGGAGAATGAATTAGATAGAGGAGGAAAATTGCGGTTGAAAAGATTGGTGGAGCTGGAGAAGACAGGAATGGAGCCTGGTATGGCTGTTAATAGGGTTCTGATTATTTTCGCTGGAGAACTACTAGAAGTATTAAGAACCTTCAGCAAAGCAAGCATAGGAGCAGTTAAACCATTGAAGTATGGAGTACAGAAAGTACAGACTTTTGATGTGTTTATTGAGGACTAAGAAAGATACACTAGAGAACAGTTAGGTAGAGACAAAAACATGTGGGCAGAAGATTTGGGGAACTTTTTAGAGGGACCATCATTGAGGACATATTATAGCATCTTTCGGGCAAAAATGAGCTATACCACAAAAGTGACACAATTAAAGAGCTGGTGTGAAGAGGAAAAAGAGAATGAAATTTTAGATGTACAGCGGAGTTTTGGAGGATAAGAGATGAAGAAGAATGAAAGATTTGCTCTTAGAATGCAGACCACCTATGAAGCTGCCACAACAAATGATCAAAGGGATGTAGAAGTACTAAAGAAGCAGTTCTTAAACTCCCTCCCAAAAAAGGTTGCAAGACAATTTAAAGTCTGTATGGGAGGAGATAAAGAAGGTACAAAAGTTTGATGAAAGGTGGTGGTAAATTGGGCACAAGAAGACGAATTGGATGACCAAGAAGAACCGGAAACAACTGCAATACCAATATAGGCCACATTGCGAGATGATGGAGGTGAAAGAATGCAGGTACAGTACAGAAGACTACATGCTGCAAGTAATGGACCCAGGGATCATGATAAAAAATATTTTCCTTGTGTTAAAGGTGAGAGAGAGGGAAGAGAAAGGAAGAAATTTATTTTTGTTTAATTATTTTATTTGATTAACATTTTTTTAGGGTGTATTGTTGAAACAAAATAAGTGTCAAAGTGTATTGTTAACTTATAAACCTGTGTGTTCAACCATTTTGATATTTCGTGGATAAAATATTTTTTTCTTTTTGTTCTTTTCTGTTTTTGGTCATTGTGCGATTATACCATTTGCAATTCTTTCCCATTCCTGAAATTTGTGCAATTATTTTTGTGGATAGTTGCTCTTAATGAGTATTACTAACATTATTTTTGAGATCATTTTTGCCATTTTTTTTAACTTTGCGATTATTCTTGCAATTTTTTTTCCTTTTGGAATTTTTGTTCTTTTTTTAATTGCAATATTTTTTTTTTGCAATTGTATTTGATATTGAGATTATTTTTTTATTTACGATTTTTTTTAATTGATTCATTTAATTATTTATTTATTTGCTTATTCATTTATTTTTTTATTTATTTGTGAATTCAAAACAATAGAAGGGTTGCAATTGGTTGTAAAAAAAAAATTTTTTTACCGACTTTGAATATGGAAAATAATGATAAGCCTAAAGAAGGAGGAGCTCAAGGAGGCTCGAGAGCCATGAGTTTGCTAACAGAGTTACAGGGTTGTCTGACTAACGAAGCAGAATGAGCTAAGTGTGGAGCTAATGTATCCTATATTAGAAGGATTAACACAGGCAGTGAAAATGAAAATAGGAAAATCCAGATATTGGACTAGAATTTGAGAAGAAAAAGAATAGTGCAGGTATAGGACAGGAACTTGAAAAGAGGAGGGAAAGATTTAATATAGGGCAGGATGTTAGAATGAAGGAAACACAAAAGAGTAAACAGAATGTGCAGTATGCACTAAAGTATCGGAGTGATACCTCTGAGGAAGTGGTAAATAGCGCCTTTGGAAAGAGAGTGAAAGTGATAGTGTTAGTAGTATGGTAACACAAAGGAGGAGAAAAAGAAACAAAAGGAAAAGGAAAGCTGCCAGAAAGTACACTATCGATGAGAGCTCTGTCTCAGAAGCTGAGTCGGAAACGGAGAGTGAATTAGATAGAGGAGGAAAATTGTGGTTGAAAAGATTGGTGGAGCTGGAGAAGACAGGAATGGAGCCTGGTATGGCCGTTAATAGGGTTCTGATTATTTTGGCTGGAGAGCTATTAGAAGTATTAAGAACCTTCAGCAAAGCAAACGTAAGAGCAGTTAAACCATTGAAGTATGGAGTACAGAAAGTACAGACTTTTGATGCGTTCATTGAGGACTACGAACGATACGCTAGAGAACAGTTAGGTAGAGACAAAAACATGGTGGGCTGTAGATTTGAGGAACTTTTTAGAGGGACCATCATTGAGGACATATTATAGCATCTTTCGGGCGAAAAATGAGCTATACCACAATAGTGACACGAATTAAAGAGCTGGTGTGAAGAGGAAAAAGAGAATGAAATTTTAGATCTACAGCGTGAGTTTTGGAGGATAGAGATGAAGAAGAATGAAAGGTTTGCTGAGTTTGCTCTTAGAATGCAGACCATCTATGAAGCTGCTACAACAAATGATCAAAGGGATGTAGAAGTACTGAAGAAGCAGTTCTTAAACTGCCTCCCAAAAAAGGTTGCGAGACGATTTAAGGTCCGTATGGGAGGAGATAAAGAAGGTGCAAAAGGTTTGATGAAAGGAGGTGGTAAATTGGGCACAAGAAGACGAGTTGGATGACCAAGAAGAACCGGAAACAACTGCAATACCAATATAGGGCCACATTGCGAGATGATGGAGGTGAAAGAATGCAGGTACAGTACAGAAGACTACATGCTGCAAGTAATGGACCCAGGGATCATGATAATCGAAATAGACCATACCATGATGGTATTGCAAGATGTCATCACTGTGGAAAAAGAGGCCACATCAAACGTGATTGTTGGAAGCTCAGGGGATGGTGTTTAGTCTGTGGTAGTAGTGAGCATAAACATTTCAACTGCAAATGAGAAGCAGGGAATAGATATAGACGTAGACAAACCGGGCAAGAGAATGAAGAAAATCAAGGTCGAAATGTCACAAGAGTTTATGACGCCGAAGAACGGCGATGTTTTCTTTGCGATGAAGTAGGACACTTTAGAGTGTCATGTCCTATGAAAGTTCATGTGGAAGAATTTGCAAGGAAAAACAGACCAACCGTGTCGGGAAACGAGGCTGCTCCGCCATTGCTGGGAGTGAGTCAAAGCCAACAGCAACAACAGTAGTATTTAAACAAGTGTCCCGGTCGATAATGGTTACCCGATCTTGAATCCTGAAGCGAATGAATTTGTGATAAGTCAAGGCAAAGGGAAATCTGATACATTACCTCAAAGGCTGGCCAGGGTACGGAGTAGAATGGCCAAGTTTACAAATGAGACAACAACAGGCGTATATGGTGCCATTGGTAGAGTTAACTGTACAGAATTTGATATTAGAATAACACCACTGTTGCGGTTCCTAGTGAAACTTAACGGTATGGAAGTGATGGCAATAATGGATTCAGGCTCACAGTACTGCTTGATTTGTGAAAGTGAGTTAAGTAAAATTCTTAACCCGGAGGTAGAGAGTAGGGTAGTGAGGCTAAGAGGAGTTGGAAGTCCATCTATGTGTACTGAATCTCATAGAACCGCTACCTTGAAAGTCACAATTGATGGAATAAATTATGGTCAATCTGAGTTTATAGTGGTACGACACTTGAAAGAGGGTACAATATTGGGAATGTCCATTTTTGACAAGAAATGAAATAAAATTGAATGTAAAAGAAAGGTCTTTTACACATTGTGGTGAATTCGGTATTAAGGAGCAGATGTATTTATCGAATGAACCTGAAAGCTGTGTATGTGTTGTGACCTCGGTTTCTGTTTATGTAACAAGTGAAATTATAATTTCAGAAGATTGATGAGTCCCGGTCAAAGAACAGTGGCCATCTAAGAGAATTAAGCCAAGAAGTAGTGCAGAATGGGAAGACAAGAAACCAGAAGAATTGTTAATAGATAATCAAGAAGGAAACAATAAAAGAGGATACAACAACCGGTTCAGAGTGGAAGATGGCAAAGGGGATGTACTTATAAAAAAGTTAACTGCTGCACAAATGAAACTGGGGAAAGGTGAAAAGATTGGTATGGCCCAGTTGGTAGTGGATAGGGACCAACCGGGGCTGGAATTTGCCCGGGGTCGGGGTTCTGGCTGGAGTTTCCTAAAATTTGTAAAGAGATCAAAAGCACTGAAATTTTAGGTTAAGAAAATTAGATATAAATAATGAGATTTATTTAATTGTAAGGAAGTAGTAGAATAGCCAACATTCACTTAAACAATGGTTATATGCATTTTCTCCGAAAAATTTTCAAAAAATTAGTTTTGTATTTTAAAAGTTTAAAAAAAGTACAAAAATTAAAAATAAATAAAAAAATTCTAATTCATAATAGTGATTCAACAGGTTTACCTAGGTAAAACCCTAAGGTAAAGTTTGAAAAAATGTAAAATATAAAATTATCAATTTAACCTGTATTTATATATATTATTGTTATTTTATTGCTATGTATCAAACTTGAAACATTTAGCTACATTATTTCAAAATAATTTTTTGTTTATACTTTCAGTCAATATGGCAAAAAGATCAGCTTCTGCAGTATTGAAGTACTTTACAATGTTTCAGGATAGGCTCGAAATAGCTAAATGTAACATCTGCAGTCAGAAAATTAGAAGAGAACCTACAGGTGCCACAAGTAAAAAATTTTCAACCAAATCTTTATGGAGTATCTAAAATCAAAACACAAAGATGAACATTCACTAGCAGAAAAGGAGCGGTCAAAAGAAACAGAAAAGAAAAAATCTTAATTTCCTTATATTTTGTTTGAAATTTTTTTTTATTATTTGACTGAGCTGAAATTTTCAAGGTTGATTTCGAGCATTTTTTTGAGTCTATAACGGTTTGAAACTTATTTGGACCCAAAGTTGAAAAAAATGAATAACTGAGATCAAACCACTGGTCCACATGAGCTGAAAATTTAACTGAATAATCTTAGCCCCAATTTCTTGCATTAGTGGAATAGATTTTTGATATCTCATCTAGAAAAAAAGTTATAAGCACTTGAAAAAAAAATTTGCAAAAATCGTACCCTTCTGGAGGAAAAAATTATTTTAAAAAAAACGCTTATATTTTTTTTTTTTTTTTTTTTTGGATATTGTTTAGAGGAGGGACAAGGCAACATTTATTTAATGCATTATTAAATGCTATTAAATCGAGATATAGCCTCTCAAACTTTCAAAATTTTTGAAATTTGGTCAAAATGGACCTTTTTGAAGGCTATATCTCAAAACCAACGTATCGCTTTGAATAAAGTATATAGAGGAATTTGTAGTCCCACCCCTCCTTCATACATCCACAAAAATAAGAATTGTTACAGTTGTATTTTTTTTTTTTAATTTTGTTTGAAAAGGTGGAATTTTTTTTAAAATATTTTTTTTCAATAGTTGGACAGTTTTTGGCTTATATAACATTTTTCCTATAACTCTGGGAACAAAAATCTATTAGAAGCTTTTGTAGCCCATAGAATTTTGAATAAATAGTTTAACTTTCAACTTATTTTAAAAAGTGGTTTGGCTCCGCCATTCTTTTGAAAAAGGGTCAAATTTCCCCCCCCAAAAATAAAAATAAAATAAAATTTTTTTTAACCGTAATAAACTCTGAAAAACGCTAGAAATAGACTTTTCTTATGGTTAAAAACTCTATATACACTAAAAAAATTTAAAAAATTTGAAACTTGACTGTCCCTTAAATTAAGTATAATTTGCCATTTTAACCCCGACTGGCAAACCCCGGTTTTCCCTGATTTTTAACCGGGGCCAGGGTCAATAAAAATGGCCAGGGTTGGCTGGGGCCCCGGTCTGTTCATGGTAGTGGATGTAGAAAAATTGAAGAAATTTGAAATGAAGCAATGCTCAGTAAATACAACAGTGCAAGAGTTGTTAGAGAAACAAAATTTAGGAGAAGAATGGACAAAGGAGAGGCTCAATAATGAAATAGAATTTATGGATGAGATATGCAGTGAAAAGTGCAAAAGTATTATAGAGATGCTTTGAGAACATCGAGCAGCGTTCAGTAGAAGTGACGCCGATGTTAGTAGAACATCCATGACCCCATATAGGATTAAACTTCATGATTGTACACTGATTTACCAGAGAGCGAGATTTGATCAGCAAACAAATGATGAAATAGAGCAGCAAGTATGAGAGCTGTGTCTGAGGGACATAGTGGAGCCTTGTGCTTCAGAATGAAGCTCTCCTATTGTACCAATTAGAAAGACAGTACTTAACACCTTTGTGTAGACTAAGGCAAGGTTGAATAAGGTGACAGAGGCTGATAGGTTTTCCATGACTAATATAATCAAAACTATCTTTAGTTGTCATGGTGCTTACACAAGCTTAGACCTATTGAAGGGGTACTACCAAATGCAGTTAGAGGATAATAGCAAAGATTACACTGCATTTTCCACCGTTAGTGGTCAGTATCGGTTTAAGAGACTAAGTTTTGGACTTAAGAACGGACCCGCCGCATTCCAAAGGGAGATGCAGCGTATATTGACTAGGTTAAGCCGAAGATAAAGTTATAATATATGTTGATGACGTCCTTATAATATCAAATTGGATTTAATGAGCATTTAACTCTCTTGGAACGTGTCCTTCAGAAGTTTTGCGAAGCAAATGTAAAGGTAAAGGTGAGCAAATATAAGTGGGTGCAAAAAGAAGTCCAATTCTTGCGTCACATCATCAGTAGAACTGGAATAAGAAAGCTTTCTGAGTATGTAGATCAGATTAACAAACTGGATGAGACCTAAAAATGTTGGTGAATTAAGAAGGTACCTCAGGATGATTAACTTACAGTGGAAGTTTATCCGGAATTGTTCTGAGGTGGCTACACCTCTTAGTACTTTGACAGGTGGGAATAGGAGATCAAATCGAATGGACAAGCGAAAGGAATTATGCATTGGATGAATTAAAAAAACGTGTGAAGGACTCAACTGAGTTAGCTTTCTCTGATTTTTCATAGCAAGCGAAAAGCCTAGAGTTATTTGTGGATGCTAGTGGGTTCAGAATGGGTGCTGGCTTATGTCAAGAACAAAATGGTGAGAGATGAGTTATCGCATACAACTTCAATTCATTTAGTGCTTGTGAAAGAAGAGTGTCCACAATAGAGAGAGAATACTTGCTATAAGGTGGGGAATTAAGAGCTTAAGACCCTTTATGTTGGGTCAGAATTTTATTCTTTATACAGACCATCGACTGCTGGTGTATTTGCATATAATTTTAAGGTATTATTTACTGATATATATTTAAATGATAGCACAGAATTATGCAATACTGGTAGTACAATGGTAAATAAAAATATTTTTTAAAGTAAAATTAATGCTGAGGGTAGCAATATAAATAATTCTTCCTATAGGTGTAATAATGGTAAATATAGAAGTGATATAAATAATAGTGATAAGTGAATATAAAAATAGTGTTAAAATTTCCCCTTACACCAGCAGAGTATGATGCCCTAAAAGAGTTAGTCCCCTATAAATTTAATGTTAAGAGGACCCCCAATAAATATAAAAAGCCAAAAAATCTCTAGTGTCTATATGACAAAGCTAAAGTATATGACTATATGACTAAATATATCTCTTTAATTCTTTCTTGTATCCCTAACATTTTCATCTATATTGATGACATTCTAATTGCTACTCCAACTCATGAAGAGCATCTAAAAGTCTTAGAAATGGTATTTGATAGGCTAAATTATTTTTATTTAAAACTAAGTGCTGATAAATGCCAAATTGGCCAACCAAAGTTACATATCTTGATTTTGATGTGTCTGATGGTTTCATGCTTCCTAATGATGATTAAAGTCTTTCTATAATAAACATTCCAAAACCTAAGACGATTAAAGATCTACGTTCTTTCTTAGGAAGTATAAACTATTTCCGATCTTCACTTCCTGGAATTTCTAATATTATTTCTCTTCTTTCATTTCTAAAAGGTGCACCCTACTTGTAACGTTGAGTAAAATGAAATCCTGAGGCTGAAGAAGCATTCAATCTAGCAAAACTAACTCTGAAAAATGCTACGCCTTTGGGTTTTCCATCAAATAGTGCCAAAATATCAATTTTCACAGATGCCAGTCAGACTGCCTTTTCTGGTGTTGTGGTGGGGTCTCTTTCCGCTGGGTTTTATCCAGAGTGAGTGTTTCTGCCCCCATCTGTTTGTATATTTTTGTTCCTCCTCCCCACTCATCCAGGTGGTGAGTGGGGTGTATGGATGATTTTTTTTTGTAGCTAGAAGTTTACTATAATGTTAATGTTTTTCAGATCAAAAGCAGAGATAATTTTGAAAGATTTTTTTGTTTACAAAATTTTTTTTGATAAATATGAGTTGCTAAAGCAACCTAATTGAGGGGCAGAATGCTCCTAGAGTAAAAATCCAAAGTATACTGTGAGTTTTATTTTTACATAACATTATGTAAGTATGCTTTAAAATCTTTTCTTCTCCTAATGTTTTGAATGTTTGCATTTCTTTTCTCTTTTGTTGTTTTGCGTATTTTTCCGTGTTTGAGGAAGAGGATGATGCTTGCAGATTTTAACATTACATAAACATGTTTTTTCCTTTTAATTACTAACCTCATTATGTTGGAATGACTGCGGCCTACGAATGAGTGAGAGAATGTGTTATGCATGATTAATTACAACACTTGCCACCCAGTTGTCCATTACCGCTGGCTTCCGCTTCTTGCAAGCTTCGCCGACCTAAAATAATGTCTGGTGAATTCATGCCCTATCATATTTGACAATTAAAAAAAGAGAAACTGATACAAAGAGGAAGAGAATTGCAAGGTATTGTAATAGTATATATTTTGTTTAGTTAACTAGTTGGTATAAGAAACTGTTTTCTGTTTTCTCTTTTGTCTATAACCTCAAATTGCATTAGATTAAAGCTCAATAAAATTTTGTTGAAGATTTGATTGAATATATATTAGGAATTCTAAACTCTAACAGTTCTATATTGGATAAATTATATTAATGAAGATCAGATTCTTGTATTACCCTATATGAAATCTTGAACCAAATATTAAGGAAGTTATATTTCTAATATATAAACTACTTTAAAGTTTTTTAACACAGTAAGAAGGAACTAATATATCTGTTATATCATTATGTATCAAAAAATATGACAAAATAAAACATAAAAAAAAAAAGTTTTATTATTTTTTAAAAAAATTAAAAAAATCAAAAAAATCATGATTTTTTCATAAAAAAATCAATTGATTTAATCAACTGATTAAATCAATTTGATTTAATCAATGCCAACCCTGCAAAAATCCAAAAATATATGTCCCAAAAAACTTACAAGATGCAAAATTCATTCTTGTAAAAAACCAACAATACAGCAGAAACAAATTAGGAGCAGTGTAGCATGGTCCCTATCCTATATTAAAATTTTCAGGTAATAATGTATGCATTAAAAAGAATAAAGTGAAAAGTGAAAATGTAATCAATATTAAACCATATTTTACTTTAAGTAATGAAGGTATTGAACTATGAATAGTATATGTGATAAATAAATTTCAATGTTTTTAGTATACTGACCTTTTAATACAGTACCTTGCAGTAAATAATAAAATCAATTATAACCTGGTATTCAAATTTTTTTTTTGTTCAAATAACAGATAGGCACTTGTTAACTTTGGCTTTTAACAATGGTCTTTTTTTTAATATATTTTAATTACTTTCTGGCAAGTAAGCATGTGTAGAATGCATTTCAGCAAATTTGGACATTTTATTATAAGTATAGTGAAAATACAGAGACAAGTGCTGGATCTAATTATTACCCTATTAGCTGGCCAATAGTCATACTTTTCCCTTTAAGTCCAGGTTAGGTTAAGGCTAACTAGTTTGTTAGATCAGTAATTGTAGCCTGAAAGTAGTTGATTTTTTCATACTGAAACTAACATTATAGCTATTCGTAGGGTTTTGAAACTAACATATCCTACGAGTTTCTAGTATCTAGTATGTGGTTGTGGGATCAATGGCAATTACAAAAAAAAATTAAAATTTTGTACAACTATTTTGTGTGTATATATATATATATATATATATATATATATATATATATATATATATATATATATATATATATATATATATATATATATATATATATATATATATATATATATATATACGTATATATATATATATATATATGGTCAGAGTTTACTTTAGAATCCATACATATTTAAAAAACTACTAAACGTACATTGAAAAGGATAACATTTTTGGAATCGTTAGTGAATTTTGAGAAAGAAAATAGTACAGATGTAAAAATAAGTTTTAAAAAAAATGGCTTTGGTACGATAATTTCTATTTTATAATTTGCCATTTAGTTTTATAGCGAACTCAGTTCGACTTATCATAGCCCAATGACTGAAGTTGCCGTGGAATACAAAAATAACTAATGGATGGATTGTTGCCGTGTCATAGAAGCCTACTGCCAGACATACGATTATGCCAAAAGTACAATTTCTTATTCCATATTAAAAGAACTATAATTTACGTACGCATTAAAATTATTCTACGTTTTTTTTTTTATTTCCCAATTTTCCTTACTGAAAATTGGCCAAGGATTTCAAAAATATAATCCTTTTTAATGTACATTTAGTACTTTTTGAAATATTTATGGATGCTAAGTAATATATATATATATATATATATATATATATATATATATATATATATATATATATATATATATATATATATATATATATATATATATATATATATATATATATATATATATATATATATATATATATATATATATATATATATATATATATATATATATATATATATATATATATATATATATATATATATATATATATATATATATATATATATATATATATATATATATATATATATATATATATATATATATATATATATATATATATATATATATATATATATATATATATATATATATATATATATATATATATATATATATATATATATATATATATATATATATATATATATATATATATATATATATATATATATATATATATATATATATATATATATATATATATATATATATACTGTAGTAATTCGATTTGGTATGATATCTCTCTATTTTTCACTATATATTGAAAATATGAAGTTAAAATATGTTTAAATGCATTCTATATATACTTTTCTGGTAATAATTCGATCTGGCACTATCCTCTATGTTTTTCACTATATTGAAAATATGAAGTAAAAATGTTTAAATGCATTTTACACATAAATTTCTTTCACTGAACAGTAATTTTTAATATATAACAAAAAGAAAAACTATTAAAAAAAAAGAAAAATAAACATTTTTTTTCTCCTCATTGAGAAGCAACTGTTCTTCGACTGGCCTTCATTTGTTCTACTTACTTGGGGTTTACTTGGGGTTTTGATGAGCATCTGGAAGTTCCATCCCTTGCCCATGGTCCTTTTCTATCAGAAGTTTAGGATCAGATTCTGTGAAGTTCACCAGTGTGGAGGAGGAATTGGCAAGTAGCTTCAATAACTGCATTCACATGCTGCAGAGGTGTGTTTGTTGCATCAAGTAGTATGGGGAGGGTAAGTACTGAATGTCCTAGAGGATATAAGCTTTGAAGAAGGAGGGATCTAGCTATTAGATATTTTGGACAGTGGAGAAGGAAGTGTGGGATGTCCTCAACGATAGTGGGACACCAAGGACAGAAAGGCTGTCTGGTAATGCCCAATCTGCTGAGGTGAGAGTTTAATTTCGTATGACCTATTCGCAATCTAGTGAAGGCAGTATCTAGTCTCCGGTTATGACTGATATATGTATGTGGATGAGCAGAAGAATCTACCCTGAATTGGCCCAAGTGAGAGGTAAGTAGGAAAGGTTGAAGTTCCTGATCCCATAGAGCCCTATAAACCTTGTTGAGAATACTACCTGTTTCTCTGATTTCAAGTGAGGTGATAGTGAGAGAAACAAGAGTGTGAGCGAGATGCGCTGCTTTATCGACTATTTCATTGGGAGTGATACCAATATGTGAAGGTACCCATTGGAAATGTATAACCCAAGATGGAGTGGAGAACAATTTTAGGAGACATGAGTGGATGTGGTAGTATATTCTGTGGTATGAATGTGGCTTGGGAGTAGAGATGATTTGAAGAGCCACCTTTGAGTCACAAAATATAATCACCTTTTGGGGAGGAAGGAACTGTTCTACAAAAAGCAGAGCCTGAAGTATGGCATACAATTCAGCATACACTATGGAGTGCTCTGGTAGAAGTTTCCATGTCCTAGTGAGTTGAAAGTGAGGTAAATATATTGCTGAAGAGGTGGAGGCTGGATCAGTTATTTTGGAGCCATCAGTAAATATGGGAAAGAAGTCAACGTAATTGGTGTTAAAAAGATGGAAAAAAAGTTGCTGACCTTCCTGTGGAGTATCTCTCCTGTTCCACTTCTCCAATGAGAATCCAAAGAAGATTTGAGAAAAGCATGAAGGGGAAAGAGGAGTTAAGGCAGAGCCAGGAGAGAACTGTGGAATTGATATACCCTGAGTAAGGTAGTGAGATATAGCCCGAACAATAAAAGGTTGGTGTCTTGTGCCCCAGTTATGTAAACATGGCGAATCCAGGAATGAGTAATATAAGTTATACAATGGGTGGGATAGTGGATAAGTTGAAACCTTAAGGAGATATTTAGTAACTTGAAGTTCTCGTTGGAGGTGGAGGGGAAGAAGACCAGTTTCCGCAAGAAGAGCAGCAATAGGGGAGGATCTGAAAGCTCCCAAGCATATCCGAATAGCTGCATTTTGTATGATATTGAGCTTCTTTAAGAGTGAGGGAGAAGCAGAGCCATAAACTTCAGCTCCATATTTGAGTTTACTCTCTATAGCTGCCTGATAATAGCGTAGTAGTAGTGCTCTATTGGCTCCCCAGTGCACCCCTGAAATTCTCTTCAATACATCAATTCGACGCAGACAGGAAGACTGAAGATATGTTATATGGTGGGCCCAAGTTAAAGAAGGTCCATCTATATAAAGACCTAAGTATCTGTGCTTTGTTACAAAAGGAAGAGGATGAGAGTTTAAAACAACTGTGGGTATAAAAGGAATTCTCCTTCTAGTGAGGCACATTACTGCACTTTTCTCAGGGTTGATATGGAGACCACAGGTGTTTGTCCATAAAGAGAAGGAATGCACTGCTTGTTGCATTATGGTTTCAGCTTCCACTAGGGAAGGTGAGGAGACCAGGAGAGCTATATCATCTGCAAAAGCAAGAATTTTCGCCTTCTGTGGAAGAGGTATATTTTGTAACATAACCGTGAAAAGTAAAGGGCTTAAGATAGAACCCTGTGGTACTCCTCTGTGTTCAAAAACATTTTGAGATAGTTGATTCCCAACAGAAACTGAGAAAGATCTAGCTGCTAGAAAGTTCTTAAGCCATAAAAGAGGGCGACCATGAAGGCCGTTATCTGATAGTGTAGCTAAAATTCTCAGATGTACAGCAGAGTCAAAAGCACTCTTGAGATCAATAAAGGTGGCTATTGTAAAAGATTTATTCCGAAAAGCAGTATAAACACAGTGTTCAAATTCCAGTAAGCAATCCACAGTACCCCTCCGTGGGCGAAAAGCATATTGCCAAGGTGGAAGCACATCATTGGTTTCTACCCACCAAGACAGACGAGAGTGGACCAGTTTCTCATGCACCTTACCAGGACACGATAGAAGTCGAATAGGGCGGTAGGAAGAAGTCTGTGTAGGGTCTTTACCAGGTTTGAGAATGGGAATGATTAAGGAGTGGGCCCATGTCTTAGGAAAGGACCCAGAACTCCAACAAGAGTTTATTAAATCTAGTAAAACTTGGAGAGAGGAATCTGACATATGTTTTAGGAATTCATTTGGTATTAAATCCGGACCCATGGCTTTCCCTGTTGATAAGGAGGTGATAGTCTGATGTAGGTCTTTAAGTGAAAATGGAATGGAAAGATCAGAAGAGGGAAGGTGCAATGCAATCTCAATGGTTTCCATGAGCCTATGCGTGTGTGGCAAAGCAAATGATGGAAGCTGGTTCTGGCCAAAGAACTTGGAGAACTCCTCCGCCTTAGACTTGTTATCTAGTAATGGCTCTCCATCCTTTGTGATAGGAAAGGTGGGAATGGAAGGTCTGCCCTCCATGAGCTTTAAGAATTTCCAGGTTCGAGAGGGAGAAGAAGAAGCAGAAAGGGAAGAGCAATGGGAATCCCAGGTTTCCCGTTTCCGAAGGTTGATTGTTCGTTTACACTTAGAAACCAACTGTCGATATTGTAAACAATTAGCCAAAGTCGGAGCACGTCGCCAACGATTATAAGCACTGTTTCTTGCTGCAAGTGCACTGCGACACGTGGCATCCCACCAAGGAACATTTGGTTTTGAACCGAAGGAGCCCTCCGTTAGTCGAAAGAGGGATTTACCCACCCGTAAGAAATCAGAGGACATTGTGTCCACCTGGGAGTCAATGTCAGAATCAGGGTCATGCGTCAACTGTAACGTGTTGGCAAATGAGGTCCAGTCTGGGGTTTTACCAAAATGCCATCGGAGTCTTGAGCTTCTGTGTGTGGATGGCAGTATGAGGGGCACCGTTACCACTATAGGGAAATGATCACTACCCATATAAGGGCCCGTTGTGATGGAAGCAGAAACAAAAATACCACTTCCCAGGCAAAGGTCTAAGGTAGATGTTGTAGCCCTATATGGGTCAATACGGGTGATCTGATCAGGTGGAGTAAGAAGCATGATATTCGCTGATTGGAGCAGAGATTGAAAGAGGGCTATTCCTGTTTTGTTATAAGATGTACGGGGTATAGATGGCTCCCAATATGAATGATGGGCGTTAAAATCACCATAAATAAGCACTGGTGGTTGTAGTTGATGAAAGTAATGTAGAAATTCCTGGCTTTCAATATCTTTATTAGGGTTATAGCATATGAGGATAGAGTACCATTGCGATGAGATATTAATCCGGACAGCTAAGACCTCCATCCCTCCGCCAGGATAGCGTTGAAGTGCAAGAATAGCATAAGGAAGGCCATGTTGTATAAGGAAAGCCAAACCACCACCCTGTCTATCAGGTCTGTCTGCCCGTTCCATATGATATCCACGAAAATAAGGAATGTATTTTTTCTTTAACCATGTTTCACACAGCCCCATCAGATGGGGCTGAGTGGAGGCCATATAAAGTTTAAGGTCAGGTAGGCGAGGAAGGAGAGAGCGAGGATTCCAAAATATGAACAAAGGGTTATTGGCCATGAGACTGTGAAATTGAGGTTAAAAGGGTGAGGAGATCTGGAAGACATGTGAGGAAAGCAGAAGTGAATGAGGAGGTGCTTTGATATACAGAGAGAAGTTTTGGAATAATATTACCTAGAGTAATGAGGACACGATGCCAAGGAAAGTGAGAAGAAGTAGAAGTATTGTTTGTGTGGTAAGTGGGGACATTCTGGAATTGGTAGGAGGGCTGTGCCTCCTGTGAAGGAGTAGTAGACATATGCTCAGGAAAGACAGAAGCAGGAGAGGGTAATTTCTTCTGGGAATAGTGTCTGTGCTTTAGAGTCATTGGTGGATGTATATGAGACGGTATCTCCGTCCTGATGTATGGGGTTTTACAAGCTGCTTGAGCATAGGTGATGTCCGGATTTTCAACAGGAATGGACATAGTCTGGTCCTCACCCTGCACTTTAGGGTGTGAAAATATTGTGGTATCCGATACTGGATTTGGAGGAGAGGATGATAAAAGTTCTATGTGTGCAGTAGAACGCTGTGAGTTTGAAAAAGTTCGAATTCCCTGTCGAGGGTTTAAGGCCCGTAGGGCATTAATGAGAGGTGATTGGAAGCCCGAAGAAGACTGAGGGTAAGATTTAGAGATCTCAATCGCTCTTTTATGGGTTGGACAAGTTGGAGAAGTTAGTTCATGACTGCCCAAGCATAGAAAACAGTGAGGAGGGTTCTGGCACCCTGTTGCACAGTGAAAACCACTGCAAATGTAACACCGTTGGTGGGATCTGCAGGTAAGAGACCCATGGCCATATCGGTAACAATTGTAACATTTAAGTACAGGAAAGATATAAGGTTTCACTTCATAGATAGCAGAGGCAATGGCCACTCGATCTGGCAAAGGACCCGCAAATTTTAACCGAATGATATGCGAAGGAAGTCTTTGGTTATTCTGAAATGATGTGAGCCTTCTGACATCCAATAAAGTTGAAGAACCAATAATACGTAAATTATTGGTGATATCATCCTCAGTATAATCAAGACCAATTGCCCCAATTTTGCCATATGTGACATCCCTACTCTCCGGAGCATCAGATCTAGGGCGCCGGCATTTGACATTCCATTCACCCAGAGTTGTGACTTTGGTAAGGTCGATTTTGTCAAGTGAAGTAACCTGGAACCGGAGGGATGCACCCCTACCAAGAACTTTTAGGGTTTCACCAATAATATATTTTTGAAAGATGGAGCCATGGATGGAATCACTGGTTTTCTGGGGGTTCAAAAATATATGTTCCCCATCTACCGATTGAATGAGAACAACAGGATATGATGAGCCAGTAGAAATGGATGCCTGTAGAGAATTGTCAACTGCTGCGTCATGTTGGTTGGAAAGTGGTTTCAGTCGAGCCTCATTACGGGCCTGGCTAGACCTAGGAGGAGCAGACGACTGTTTATCAGAGAGATGTTTTGATAATTTGGTTTGAGAGTTACTTGTGTCATCCAAGGAACCGATGGGTCTTTTTAAGGATTGGACGTCCACCTCCATATCTTGTCCCTCGTGCACCGACGAGCAGGGGGGGGACGCACAATTCGCAGTCATCTGATGGGCTAGGCCCACCAGAGGACGGATAAAAGGTTTGACACTATAGAAAAGTGAGACCGTGAAAGTAAGATGTATATATAGAGAATAATAAGGGATATGAAAATACTAATCGAACAAAACATGTGAAATAAGCACAACAAAATATACTTCCTTCCTCTAGGACAGCTAAAGGGAGAAAAAAAAACAAACTATTTTGTGCAAAAGCAACAAAACTACCAAAACTGCCGTGTTAGTAATTTACTTTCAAAGAGAGATTTTATTTTTTTTCCAAGTTTATACCATAGTTTACCGTTGCGTAAGTGCGGAACCATTATAAAATAATGATATGGTACAAAGTCTACCATTCCAACGCCGACCGTCACAGAATGTGCGGGTGACTACAAGGTTAATTGGAGATTTGAATTTTGGTTTCAAATTTGGGTAATGCAATATTAGATGCTATTCTTGATATAATGAATCCATCTCGTATGTGTTGCCACAAACTGCAGCTGAGGCTTTAGTAACTAGTTTGACGCAGAGCTCTACTGCTTGTGAATGGCACGGAAATCTTAAAATATCAATAACAGCAGGAACGTAAAAAATCATCGTTTTAAGTTCATTATTAGAAATAAATACTGTAAGTGGTGGTTCAGTAAGTGTATCTGAATGCCAGTCAATTAGATTTGAATATTCATCTAATTTGAAATTTAACGTAGGAATTTTAAATAAACGAATATTTTGTTCTACTTCGGCAATTTGTCTACATTTTGAAAATCTTCAAAGACCCAACTCTCTCTCTCTCTCTCTCTCTCTCTCTCTCTCTCTCTCTCTCTCTCTCTCTCTCTCTCTCTCTCTCTCTCTCTCTCTCTCTCTCTCTCTCTCTCTCTCTCTCTCTCTCTCTCTCTCTCTCTCTCTCTCTCTCTCTCTCTCTCTCTCTCTCTCTCTCTCTCTCTCTCTCTCTCTCTCTCTCTCTCTCTCTCTCTCTCTCTCTCTCTCTCTCTCTCTCTCTCTCTCTCTCTCTCTCTCTCTCTCTCTCTCTCTCTCTCTCTCTCTCTCTGTCTCTCTATCACTAATAGAATACATTCTGGATGACCAAAATATGGGCTTCTTTGCAATGTTCATCAATCTATTATGCTCTTTAGCTTTTTAGGCAGATATCGAGATTTTTTATTATGCTGTAAAAGTGTTCACCCCCATGCCAACAAGATGACTGAGTCTTAATATCAAATCAAGCGCATGCGTAAACTCTATTAACACATTCTGTTAACTCATGCTATGGGTTTTTTGTTGAAACCTATGATCTCAAAACATTATTTGCTGTAGTTAACCTCCTGAAATGGCTCATTTCTCCTGAATCCTTCCGTGACAAACTTAATTGAAATTCCAGTACACATTTAGTAGAAATTTTGTTGATCTGTACTAAGTTCATCAAGGGCAGCATCATGCAAAGTTATTTTTATCTTTTCAAAGCTTATTACAGCCTCTTTTTGCAAGATTCAATTTTTTTCCAATTTCTCAACAGTACCCTTTTGGTAAAGTAGTTTTTCCATCCAAATGTTGCAATTAGTTGACGTAATGGTAATTCATTTGTAAGCAACAAACAAACAAACAAACCATTGCAAAGGACGCCTCATAGAAAGCTAAAGTTGTCTTATGATACCATTTTTAGAACCTGTATTAACCTGTATCCCATCACAACCAAAAGTTGCAACTTAGAAAGATCAACATTTTTCTATAAAAAAAAAAAAAAAGTTAATATGCTTGTTTTAATATAATAAGAACTGCCAGATTTAGAAGTGACATGACCAAAATAAATTGACAATAGTTCTGAAAGTAGAACAACATACTTTTCTGCTTATGGTCTTTCTAGCTACCCTTTCTCCTTCTTTAACTCGACTTAAAGTCTTGTCTTTTTGGCCTTCAAAGTGTATTCCCGAGTTCCGAAGAAAGAATGTTTTGCCTCAGTTTTCCTTTTCAACTCACTGCGGGTTTTTATTCTTCCTCTTCAGATGTTGATACGATCGACTTTCTTTAGAAGAATCGTCTTTGGTAATTGCTCCCATATCTTTTAAAGCTTCATTTATAAGAATTGCTGCTGCTCTATCAGAAACATCAATTCTGTGGCAAAATTATGCTACATTT
>SEYY01016659.1:0-23318 GCA_009176605.1 Armadillidium nasatum
TTGTAGTAGGCCCTCCTGAAGAAAAATCGTTTTAAAATTATGGTGATAGGTATTGTGGTGTTGGTTTTTATGATAACTTAAGAAATGAGCAATATATGTTAAGTGAAGTATTTAATAAGAAAGAAAAAGAAATATAATAAAAGATAAGTAAATCGATAAGAAGAGAAAGAAAAAATTAGACATGAAAGAAACGAAGAAAAAGTAACAGAAACAATAAGTAAATCAGGTCTAGCATGAACGCAAAGTTAGGGCTACAAATTTAAACTCTCAGAAAATTATGAAATTTGAAAAAATCAAGAGAAAGGCAAGTTAAGCATAATATGTATTTCTTCGTGAATTAAGAAAATAACATGAAAAAGATGAGAATAAATAAAGGAATTAATAAACATAAGGATTAAGAAAATTATACGAAGTTCAAATCAAGATGGCGCTTAAGATTTCGAAAATAAAACAACAAACAGAGTCCGTTACCAAGTTGCCAGAAAAGAAAAAGAAGAGAAAAGAAAAAAGAAAGAGAACCTGAATTTTGACAACTCGCTAAAAATAAAACTTCCTGATTGGTTGATCTTAAAAAAATGACAACCTATGATAGTTGTCAGAATTCATAATTTGAAAATTTTGAAAGAAGTAGTCATTCTGATTTTGGTTCTGAAATCGAAAAGTTCTTTGCTCCGTAAACGAATTTTATATGGTAATATTTTATATTGATAAAGGTGATAATATTCTTAGTTTGAAAACTTACAGAACTCTTTCGAGTATTAAATAGTGAGTAAGACTTTGTTCTGAAACAATGCAGAACTCTTTCGAGGATTTAAGTGAGTAAGACTTATTTCTAGACAAATATACAGAACTCTTTCGAGTATTTGATATTAGAGTGTTAAATATACAGACCTCTTTCGAGGAATTAAGGTTAAAGGTAACTTATTTTAGAAAATTTAACAGAACTCTTTCGAGTATTTGATATTAGAGTGTTAAATATACAGACCTCTTTCGAGGAATTAAGGTTAAAGGTAACTTATGTTAAACCTTACAGAACTCTTTCGAGTATTTGATATTAGGTTGAATATTAGAATATACAGACCTCTTTCGAGGACCAATTGATATACTTGGGCATATTTACCGTGTGTTTATTTTTGATTTAAAACTCAAGAAATACGAGTTTAATTAAGATATTTGTACAAATTGTTGAAAGAATAATTAATGTCAGAGGATATTCATTTTATATAGTAACTGTAAATATATTTAAAGTAAACCAGATTAATTGCTTTATACTTTTATAAACTTTTGTTTTTGTTTAAGTAAACCATTTTGGTTTAAATTGTTCCTTTTTGAAGTATATGCTTTGCATTAGATTATACCATAATTAAGTTAAAGATTTTTGGTTTTGTTTTGGACCTGTGTAAACTTTATGGTTAGTTATAGATAACGAATTTTATTCGATTAAGAGAAGTTAAAATATACTTTATATTGTAGGTAGATTATTTGTAAGATAACGAGTGATTTATTAAATTGTCATCGCCAATTGACCTAAATTAGTAATATTTAATAATCCTTTAACTTAGTATTAAAACTGAATAGAACTTAGAAAATATTTTAATAAATATTGTTGATTCAAATTAAAAACAACTCTGAACTATTTTAAATGGTTTAATCTTATTCTAAAACGAAACAGAACTTAGAAAATATTTTAATAAATATTATTGATATAAATTAAAAACAACTTTGAAATATTTTAAACAGTTTGCTATTGTATTAAAACGAAACAGAACTTAGAAAATCTTTTAATAAATATTATTGATATAAATTAAAAACAACTTTGAAATATTTTAAACAGTTTGCTATTGTATTAAAACGAAACAAGACTTAGAAAATATTTTAATAAATATTTTTAATACAACTTGATTAAAACTCTGAGATAATTTTCATCATTTACTGTTATTATAGCATTCGCTCAGGACTTAGAAAATATTTTAATAAATATTTTAATACAACTTGATGAAAACTCTGAGATAATTTTCACCGTTTACTGTTATTATAACATTCGCTCAGGACTTAGAAAATATTTTAATAAATATTTTTAATACAACTTGATGAAAACAGTTTACACAGGTATTATAGCATCCACTAAAGACTTAGAAAAAATTTTAATAAATATTTTACTATATTCACACTTAACTTGAAACAATTTCGCACGGTTAATCTTGACATAACATCAATTCGAAACATTAAACAACAGTTTAATAAACATTATTATAGTATCGAACTACATAAGTGTTGGTGAATGCTATATGATAATATCGGAAGGTATAAGTTTATAGTAAGTAGGAAATTAGGAAAATAAAACCCTCTTTTATTAATTAAAATAAGGTTATAAAGAATATAACATAACAAAACGATTGTTTATTATATAATAATAAATAATAAGTCAGAAATTCATTCTCTAATATCAACATAGTTCACATCAAGTAGATGAACGACCTTTAATCTGAAAAGATAATAAATCATTAGAAACCTTGAATAATAGTAATGGAAACACAACGCAATTTCTGAAATATTTGTTGTAGTTGGTCCTTATTATAACATAAATAGAATTGATAACTACGACATAACTTTTTGGTGCCGTTTAGACCAGGATTTAGCCACCTAACATACCTGGTGCTAAGAATAAAAGTTTAATAAGAATTTAAAAAGATCATTGAACAGAATTAGATAAACAAGATGGATTTTAGAGTGGATATCCCTGAAGAGAGGCCTGAAATGAATGAACAGTTACAACCACATATGACATCAACACCAGAGCAACAACAAAGACAAGAACAGGAAAGAGGAATGAATAGTCGCCAGTATTCAAGTAGAGCTGGAACAAGTCAGCATTATACACCAGGACGACAATATACACCACCACCTGAACACATGATGGATAGTCACTACTATTATCGAAGAAGGCTAGTCCCACCACCCTTGAAATATTCACTAGAAGAGGGACATGATTTTGAAAGATTTTTACAAGATTTCGAAACATACTGCGATAATACCTATCCGGAAGTAGTAAATACATGGAGTCGCGTCCTGGGTAAATATTTAGAAGGAAGTTTACTGGATTCTTTTAATAACATCGATGGCGGAAGAATTCCTTACTATTTGGTTAAAGAAAAACTCAGAAAAATTGTTTATCAGGCTTCTCGAAATAAGGATAAAATAGCAGAAAAATATTGGAGTGCAAAAAGAGAGAAAAATGAAACTATAATGAATTTTTCTATGAGATTAGATCGACTGGCAGAAGCAGCTGGGATAGATACACGACAAGAGTTATTTAATGAAATGAAGAAAATAAAAATACTAGAAGGACTTAGCGGAGAATCAGCTGGGAAAGTAAAATTTGCTGCATTATCGGAACCAAGAATTAGTATAGATAGGATAATCGAGATAGCCGACAATGTAGAGATGTGCTTTAGTAGTAATCAGCCTGATAAGAAAGAAGAAAGAAAAGACAACACCACAGAAAGAAAACCTGAGAGAGAAAAGGTTCAAGTAGCAGTAACTGATAAAAAGACAGATAAAAAATGTAATTTTTGTGAAAAAGAAGGGCATCTAGAATCGGAATGCTACAAGAAAAACAAAAGTTGTTTCTGTTGTGGTAAGCCAGGTCATATGATTAAGGATTGTCGTAAAAGAATAGCTCAAGAAAGAAACCGAGAACAAGGCAATAGATTAGAAAGACCTGAAAAACAGGAACAACGACCAACAAGTACTGCACAAAATGAGCAAAATACAAGAAGAGCACCACCAGAAAAGAGGGAACAAGCTCAAAGATATGAATGCCCTTATTGTGGAGAAAACCATTTGATGAAGAACTGTGAGGAATTTAAGAATGTATTCAGGAAGCAGCCGGAAAACTAAAGAACCCCTTAACCGAGCAGGGTGGAATTAAGGGAGTAGGACAAAGCCTTGCACCTAAAGATACAGATCAAAGATTATACTTGGATATAAATGTAAAAGGAGCCATTATAAGAGCTTTAATAGATACAGGTGCCCAACTCAATGTAATTAGTTATGATGTCGCTCAATTATTAAATGAAGAAATCAAAGATACAAATATTAAATTGATTGGAGTACACGGAGATATAGAAGGAACAGAAGGAGAGATGAATTTATCATTCAAAATAGGAAAATATCAAATAAAACATGAAAGTTTCATCATTAGTCGAAAAATAACACATGAAATGATTCTTGGAATCGATTTTTTGAAAAAATACTTTTTAGAAATTGACTTTGAAAATAATAGATTAATATGTAGGCCTGATAATGGGAAAGAAATTGTTGTATGTAATTTTAGATATAATTCAGCCCCAATAAGTAACATCAAGTTAAAATTAAGAAAGAATGCTCATATAAAGGCTGGATACATACATAAAATAGAACTAAAGTGGCCAAATAATTTTAAAGAACCCAAATTATATAGTACTGAAATAGCAGGATTGGATAATTTTAGAAAGAATGGATTGTTTATTTCAAATACTGTAAATAATGGGAAAAGAGCCTATATTAATGTTATAAATTTGGGAGATGAAACTTATAAGATTGATACAAAAGATTTAGTGGTAACAACTATAGAATTAGTAAAAGATGGAAAAACTTTAAAAGAAATATACGAACAACAAGAAGTGGAGAAAGAACAAGAAAATCAGCACTTGAGTTGGGAGGAAAGATTTACATTGAACCAAACCGACCTTAATTCAGAACAAAAAGATATTGTTTGTAAAACGTTAGAAAATTTTAAAGATATCATTAGTAAAGACGATAATGACGTGGGTTATACAACTAAAATGAAACACAAAATTAAATTGAATGATTATGAGCCCATTCGTCAAAAGGTAAGGCGGTTTAATCCGAAGGTGCAAGAGCTTATGGACGAAGAATTAAAAACATTAGAACAACAAGGAATTATACAACCATCAAAGAGTCCATGGAGCAGTCCTATTGTACCTATTATCAAGAAGAATGGCAAAGTAAGGGTATGTATTGATTATAGAGCCCTCAATCAGAGGACAGTTAAGGACAGTTTTCCATTACCCGCTGTGAACGACTGTATTTATAATTTAAAAGGCAGTACCTATTTTAGTCTTCTAGACATGACCAAAGGATACTACAACTTACCCATGGATGAAAAATCAAGAGAATATACTGCTTTTACAACATCTTCAAAGCATCTGGAGTTCGTACGATTACCTTTTGGCCTCTGTAACTCACCCGCGACGTTCCAACGTCTCGTCAACTTGATGATACAAGATTTCTCAAAAACCCAAGTAATGGCCTACTTGGACGATATTTTGATCTTGGGAAGAAATTTTGACGAACATTTGAATAATCTAAGTCAAGTTTTAGAGAAACTGCGTGAGTTTAATTTAAAAATAAAACCGGAAAAATGTAATATCTTCAGAAGAAAAGTAAAATTTTTAGGCCAGGAAGTTAGTGAAGAAGGAATATTACCATTATCCGAAAATATAGAGGCCATACAAAAAGCTCCAGTGCCCAAAACCATAAAGCAAGTTCAGAGTTTCTTGGGTAGTGTAAATTACTATAGAAGACATATTCCAGAAGCTGCTAAACTCATGAAGCCTCTCTCTCAGTTAACAACAGGAAAGAGTATAAAATGGACTCTGGAGTGTCAAGAAAGCTTTGAAAGATTAAAACAAGCTTTGGTAGAACCACCAATTTTAGCCTTCCCGGACTATGAGAGTAAAAAACCATTGGAACTGTTTGTTGATGCATCTGGGACAGGTGCCGGAGCTTGTTTAAAACAACAGCAAGACGGGGAACTAAAAGTTATAGCCTATGCCTCGATGTGTTTTGGATCCGCCCAGAGAAACTATAGTACTCTAGAGAAAGAATTAGCCGCATTAAGATGGGGAGTGAAAGTGTTTCGCACATTTTTAATGTGCCGAAGGTTTGTCATCTGGTCTGATCACCAACCCCTAACTTATTTGCACAATATGGCTGGAGTAAATGCAAGAATTGCCCGAACTTTAACAGATTTAGCTGAGTACGATTTTGAGATCAAATACCTACCCGGGAAATTTAATCACATCAGCGATTTCCTCTCTCGATGCGTTCCAGAAAATACAGAGGAAATAGAAATTGAAGAAGATATAGTACCGGTAGGATTTAAAGAAAAAGAAATTAAAGGCAGCGGAAACACCCTGTTCGTGGCAATAGCCATATTCTTATTTAATGATGAAAAAGCTCACAAGATTCTCCGTGAGCGTGCGGTCAATGAAGTGAGAAATAATTTGAAAACCTATGGGTTAATGGACACTAAACAAACTAGACAGAATCTGAACCGAATGAATATCTCAGGTACTATGGTCAGCTCTGAGATTGTGGAAGCTTGTGCCCGTATATACGACATCCAAGTTAAAATATATCATGCTAAAGACCAATGGGTGTCATATAATGATAAAGGTACTAGGATATGTCATCTCTTAAGTATACACGGCGTTCATTTTAATTTATTGGAGAAGAATACATCTGAAGAAAGAGTAACAAGCTGTGTTGACGAAATAAATTTGTTTGTCTCAGATTTTGAAGAGGCGGAAATTCTGAAAGAGATCGTCTTATTCGAGATTGAAGATGAGGAAGAGAGTGAAGGAAATACTGAGGAAGACATAGTTGATTCAGAAAGCTTGAATTCTCATGATATAACGATTGAGTCTACGGTGGGATCAAAACCAGAGGAAACCGAAGAATTGCCAAGTAGAAGATCTACATTAAAATATACAAGAAATGAGGAACAACTAGTAGAAGAAATTAAAAAAGGACAAATTGAAGATAAAGGTTTACAAGAGTTAAGACAGATTTTACAAGAAAATAATACAGTTCAAGAACAAACTCAAAGACTCAAAGAGAAAAATTATTTAAAGAGATATATAAGATATTTGAAAAATGTACATGAAATAGATGGAATTTTGTATTACGAGGAAACTGGGAAAGATGTTCCACTCATAGGGTATAATGATTTAAAAGATTTAATCATTGACTATCATAAGACTCATTATCATCCGGGAAGAGATAAAATGATAAAGAAAATACAAGAAATTACCTGGAGTCCAAATATTCGCAACATCTGCGAACAAGTCACCCGAATATGTATAAAATGTCAACAGAGAAAATTATTACCAGCTCGACAACAAAGACCACCAACTTGGAAAGTACAAGCCAGAAAACCTTTTGATGTGGTCGCCATAGATCTTATGGAAATGCCAAAAACAAAAATAGGACAGAAATATATCTTTGTTGCTGTTGACATGTACTCAAAGTGGACATCTGCTGTGGCTATACCAGATAAAACTGCTAATACAGTACTCAAAGCATTTAAAAATATGATAGCAACATTTCTGAAAGACCCTTTAGAAATACAATCAGACAACGGAAAAGAATTTACTAATCATCTGTTTGAAGAGTTCCTCAAAACTAAAGAAATTAAGCATCGTTGTACTGTAGCCAATATGCCACAAACTAACGGCCTCGTAGAAAGAGTGAACCAAACATTGTTAAATATGTTTAGAATGATAGATAACTTAGAAGAATGGGATGAACATCTACCTGACGTTGTGGCTGTATACAACCACACATATCACAGAGAATTAGGAAAGACACCAGCTGCAATATTTCTCAACAATGTTGAAAAGAATCAAGTAAATGACAAGACTTGGGGAAAGACACAACAAGATTATGAACCCTACAAGTTAGATGAATTAGTCCTCAAGAAAAATATTCTTAAGGGTCATAATGTAGAAAATAAACTAGCTAAGAAATTCCATGGTCCATATAAAGTAGTTAAAACATATGAGAACGGGGTGATGTACGACCTTCAACATCAGTACAGAAATACTATATTATATAAAATACATCACAAACATTTAAAAAAGTGGTATGAAACTCCTGAAGAATTAAAAAAGGTTAATCAAGAAAATGATTTAGAGGACAACAAGAGTAATACATCCCAACCTGATTTTGAGGGGTTTACAGAAGAACATCAAACCATGTTTAAAATAAACTGGGAAAAGGTATTCCAATATAATATTCATCTACAACATAATGTAGATCTAAATCAAGATTCAAAAGACCAAATGGCAAGTCACGAAGCTGAAAGACGAATACCTTATAATAATGCCACTTATAATATGGAGCCGTGGATTCAAGAAGAATTAGAATTCAATAGACCCAGTCGAGGAATTCCCATTATAGATGCAAGAACTTCAAGAGTATGGAAGGATCTGGTAGAATTAGAACGAAACAGTACGGTATCGAATTTGTCTTTTGATTTTTCGGGATTCTGATGGTAAGGTAATATAATGTCAATAGTAAGGTAAGAAAATCAAAATTGAGTTATGTTATTTTGAATCCTTGGCGAAGTTACAAGTTTTGTAAGAGATAATATATTGGATTGTTTAAGTAATCAATTTATATGCTTGTTTTAATAATGATTTCAGATGAGGAATGCTGTGTCAACGAACTTTTTAATTTTAGAATCAATGCTTGTTTATTTTAGCTCATGTTAAAAGAAGTTAGTTTTATGTTTATGATATGTTTAAAAAATTTTATCAGGTTTACAGAAATTGTTGGAGATTATGTTCCAGAAGAGTATTTAATTAGTACATTTAATGTAATTAATCCCTGTTTTAAATGAATTTATTGTTTTTGTAGATCATGAATTGGGGAACCAAGAGAGTTGTTGTAATTGGAGACAGTCGGGTTGCCGAACTGCAGAACACCGCAGACGGTTGGAAACCGAAACATCTGGTACGTTACAGCACTCCAGGAATGACTATGAAAGAGGCCCTAAACAAGGTGGACAAAGTGTTAGAAGATAATGTAGTGGAGGACCAAGAACCTATAGACATAATAGTGATTATGTGTTTACATTGTGAACTCACCAAATTAATAGACTGGAAAAATTCAGGTTGTAAAATAATGGTTCCGAATAATCAGTTAGATTTGGATGCATTGATTGAGCCAATTAAAGTTAAAATTTTTGGACTGGAAGGATAGGTATGCTTATTGCCAGATTATAATTACCGTCCCATTTATCCCAAATTTTGGAATATATAACCGTAACAAACTATACAAAAAATTAGATCCCACCCAAGTCAAATTATTATATCCATATCGATGTAGTCTCAGTTTTAATCGACAAATGAGAGATCTTATAAGTAGATTCTTTAATCAATGGGATAAAAAACTAACTCCAAGACCTTTAGCTCTCACCCGAATGGAATATTTCAATACGGTAAACAGGTATAATCATGGTAAAAATACAGTTAGACCTTTTCAAGGTTCCACCAAGGATGGCCTACATTTTCTAGGAGCCACAGTGGGCAAATGGTGGAAATTACTCAAGCAACATCATGAGTACCTAAATAAACAACCAGGGAAGTCCTATCGTGCCATCGAAGAATCAACACTTGTGAGAACAGGCTTGGAACAACAAATGGCCCAGTTAAGGGTTAGACCCCAAAGGTCAACAAGGAGGACGACCGGACAAGCGATATCATCAAAGGACAAGTTTAGAACCTCAAGAAACCCCTAGGAGATCACACTATCATACAACTGGCCGGTATAGAGGAGAAAACAACAGATGCACTAATTTGGAACAGGCAGGACCTTCAAGACCTTACAATGCTAGACCCAGAAGAGTTGATGATCTCAGAATCAAGATTCAGAATCGACAAAACCAAAGCCCTTGTAACATGCAAAGTGTACAGACACATTTCGGTACGGGCCGCACCATGACAATAGAAACTAGAACATTTTACAGAAAAGTTCATAAAAGATTTTAGCCATCCTGGTACTACTTAAACTCTCTAAATGGCCCTATGAAATACTTTGAGAAGGGGGTGTAGTAGGCCCTCCTGAAGAAAAATCGTTTTAAAATTATGGTGATAGGTATTGTGGTGTTGGTTTTTATGATAACTTAAGAAATGAGCAATATATGTTAAGTGAAGTATTTAATAAGAAAGAAAAAGAAATATAATAAAAGATAAGTAAATCGATAAGAAGAGAAAGAAAAAATTAGACATGAAAGAAACGAAGAAAAAGTAACAGAAACAATAAGTAAATCAGGTCTAGCATGAACGCAAAGTTAGGGCTACAAATTTAAACTCTCAGAAAATTATGAAATTTGAAAAAATCAAGAGAAAGGCAAGTTAAGCATAATATGTATTTCTTCGTGAATTAAGAAAATAACATGAAAAAGATGAGAATAAATAAAGGAATTAATAAACATAAGGATTAAGAAAATTATACGAAGTTCAAATCAAGATGGCGCTTAAGATTTCGAAAATAAAACAACAAACAGAGTCCGTTACCAAGTTGCCAGAAAAGAAAAAGAAGAGAAAAGAAAAAAGAAAGAGAACCTGAATTTTGACAACTCGCTAAAAATAAAACTTCCTGATTGGTTGATCTTAAAAAAATGACAACCTATGATAGTTGTCAGAATTCATAATTTGAAAATTTTGAAAGAAGTAGTCATTCTGATTTTGGTTCTGAAATCGAAAAGTTCTTTGCTCCGTAAACGAATTTTATATAGTAATATTTTATATTGATAAAGGTGATAATATTCTTAAGATTACTGATATTTTACGAATAAGAGTTGATTTATTCACAGACCTCTTTCGAGGAATTAAGGTTAAAGGTAACTTATTTTAGAAAATTTACAGAACTCTTTCGAGTATTTGATATTAGAGTGTTAAATATACAGACCTCTTTCGAGGAATTAAGGTTAAAGGTAACTTATTTTAGAAAATTTACAGAACTCTTTCGAGTATTTGATATTAGAGTGTTAAATATACAGACCTCTTTCGAGGAATTAAGGTTAAAGGTAACTTATGTTAAACCTTACAGAACTCTTTCGAGTATTTGATATTAGGTTGAATATTAGAATATACAGACCTCTTTCGAGGACCAATTGATATACTTGGGCATATTTACCGTGTGTTTATTTTTGATTTAAAACTCAAGAAATACGAGTTTAATTAAGATATTTGTACAAATTGTTGAAAGAATAATTAATGTCAGAGGATATTCATTTTATATAGTAACTGTAAATATATTTAAAGTAAACCAGATTAATTGCTTTATACTTTTATAAACTTTTGTTTTTGTTTAAGTAAACCATTTTGGTTTAAATTGTTCCTTTTTGAAGTATATGCTTTGCATTAGATTATACCATAATTAAGTTAAAGATTTTTGGTTTTGTTTTGGACCTGTGTAAACTTTATGGTTAGTTATAGATAACGAATTTTATTCGATTAAGAGAAGTTAAAATATACTTTATATTGTAAGGTAGATTATTTGTAAGATAACGAGTGATTTATTAAATTGTCATCGCCAATTGACCTAAATTAGTAATATTTAATAATCCTTTAACTTAGTATTAAAACTGAATAGAACTTAGACAATATTTTAATAAATATTGTTGATTCAAATTAAAAACAACTCTGAACTATTTTAAATGGTTTAATCTTATTCTGAAAACGAAACAGAACTTAGAAAATCTTTTAATAAATATTATTGATATAAATTAAAAACAACTTTGAAATATTTTAAACAGTTTGCTATTGTATTAAAACGAAACAGAACTTAGAAAATCTTTTAATAAATATTATTGATATAAATTAAAAACAACTTTGAAATATTTTAAACAGTTTGCTATTGTATTAAAACGAAACAAGACTTAGAAAATATTTTAATAAATATTTTTAATACAACTTGATTAAAACTCTGAGATAATTTTCATCATTTACTGTTATTATAGCATTCGTTCAGGACTTAGAAAATATTTTAATAAATATTTTAATACAACTTGATGAAAACTCTGAGATAATTTTCACCGTTTACTGTTATTATAACATTCGCTCAGGACTTAGAAAATATTTTAATAAATATTTTTAATACAACTTGATGAAAACTCCGAGTTAATTTTCACAGTTTACTGGTATTATAGCATCCACTAAAGACTTAGAAAATATTTTAATAAATATTTTACTATATTCACACTTAACTTGAAACAATTTCGCACGGTTAATCTTGACATAACATCAATTCGAAACATTAAACAACAGTTTAATAAACATTATTATAGTATCGAACTACATAAGTGTTGGTGAATACTATATGATAATATCGGAAGGTATAAGTTTATAGTAAGTAGGAAATTAGGAAAATAAAACCCTCTTTTATTAATTAAAATAAGGTTATAAAGAATATAACATAACAAAACGATTGTTTATTATATAATAATAAATAATAAGTCAGAAATTCATTCTCTAATATCAACATAGTTCACATCAAGTAGATGAACGACCTTTAATCTGAAAAGATAATAAATCATTAGAAACCTTGAATAATAGTAATGGAAACACAACGCAATTTCTGAAATATTTGTTGTAGTTGGTCCTTATTATAACATAAATAGAATTGATAACTACGACAAGCGATCATATGATATATATGTCACAATATTTTTTGTCACCGACATCATAATATCGATATATACAAACATCGATAATTCAATACAATTTTTTGACATTTATATTTTTATTATTATTATTATTTACCTTTATTTCATTTATGTCTGTTATTATTATTATTTACTTTTCTAGCGTACTTAATTCGACTTATCATAACCTGAACTACCGAAGATTGCCGTATCACACGGCAATCTTCGGTAGTTCAGGTTATGATAAGTCGAATTAAGTACGCTAGAAAAGTAAATAATAATTACGCTAAAAAAGTATATAATAATAAGGGTCAATTGTAGTTCAGGTGGTTCTTCGATATATCGATTGTTGATATAAATTGTTTCTTCGATATATTGATTGACGATATAAATCGTAAATATATGCTATTATCGATACATTTCTTATTCAGTTGTAATCATCTCATTACATGTGTATGATGTCTTTTGCGTTTATTCAAATTTAATTGTATTTTTTTAAAGATTTTAATAATTTTTAGTTTAAAAGAGTGTTTCAATCAAGTGTATTAGAAAGAGTTTTTAAAGTTAATTATATTGGAGTTTCATTAACACTCGTAGAATTATATATTTCGTGTAACCTAAACGGAGTTGGCTACGTCTAGATTAAGTGTTAAACTTAAAGTTAATTTTTAATTTTAATTTTGGTTATAATTTCAGTTATGATTGATCTATTTGAACTTTATAGCAACATCAAAGATGAAAAGAGTGCTATACATTTTTTCCAACAACATAATATAATACCTAATGAAAAAAAATGTATTAATGAACATTGGATGACTATTACTGTTCACCGAACTAACTTATTTCTTTGGAGGTGTCCTGTAAAAAATTGTAGGAAAACTTGTTCAGTCAGAAAAGGAAATTGGTTAGAAGGATCTAAAATATCTTTAAAAACTATAATCCTTTTTATTTATTGCGAACTTGCCTGGCTTAGGTCTTAGTCTAGGTTAGGCCAACTTGCTGACCGTAGGTGTAAATACAGGTTAGGTCAAATTGATGGCCGTTACGAGGTTAGGTTAGGTTAGGTTAGGTTAGGTTAGGTTAGGTTAGGTTAGGTTAGGTTAGGTTAGGTTAGGTTAGGTTAGGTTAGGTTAGGTTAGGTTAGGTTAGGTTAGGTTAGGTTAGGTTAGGTTTTACTAAAAAACGAAAAAAAAAAGTAACGCACATTTGTATTTCAGTTGCTAACCTAACTTTTGTGTTTCCATATACCGCTAGACCAATATTGAATGATATATCGATATATATCGATATATCATTCCATACCGGTCTATCGATATATCGAAACTCAAAAGTTAGGGTACCAACTGAAATACAAATGTGCCAATAATAATAATAATAATAATAATAATTATAAAAATACTACTACTACTACTAATAATAATAATAATAATTATAAAACTACTACTACTACTACTAATAATAATAATAACAATAATAATAATAATAATAATAATAATAATAATAATAATAATAATAATATAATAGGCACAAATGAAATGAAAGCTAAATAATAATAATACGAATTTCAATAAATCTACATTGATATATCGATGTTTTGAAATATCAATATTTCCAAGTATCGAAGACTGTATTACAGTACATTGCAGAAAAAAATAACGGAACTGTCGAAGGACAAATATGGCAACCTGTTATTCAATTGATTTTGCTATTTTTGTACAAACGAAGGCCAGTCGAAGAACAGTTGCTTCACCATTCGTAGTAAAAATATCAGTTTTTTCTTTTTTTTAAATAGTTTCTCTTTTTATAATTTATTTATATTACTCGACCGAGAAAGAAAAGTATCTGTAGAATGCATGTAAACATATTTTGAGTTCATATTTTCAATATAGTGAAAATAGGAGAGGTTCGTGCTATATCAAATTATTACCCATCATTGTACCGTTTCTGCTGTATTAAAAGATCTTGTGTTGTCACATTGAAAAAAAATAATTTTCATTAATTTAAAATTTTTTCTTTTTAATTAAAATATATATTTTTTTTTTTTACAAAATCATTTGTTGTTTGCCGATTAACCATAAAAAAAAAAAAAATCAGATCATTTTGTTTTCGTAGTTAGAGTAGAAAAAAAAATTTGAGCCCCCTTCATTAAAGTATTACCAAAACTTTAATCAAACGATTCCAATTAAAGTGTCTCTGGCATATGGGAATAATTTATCCCCCAGAACTTGAGAGTCTATCTAATGAGGAGATTGCTGATGGTCTCTCAATATAAAACGTAATATCTGCGAGAAGAATAACATGAGGCAAAGAAAGATCTCCACCAAATGTAATAGTTTTGATATTTAGTATGTTGGATATCCTGCAATAGAAATTCTATGGATACTTATCATATAGTGTACAATAATACTATCTAAATCCATTGTCATGCTTTGTTTGTCAAAGATTTGGGTGTAGAGGAAAATTTTGTAGAAGCATAGCAAGATGTGGATTCTGTTCTCAGTCACATTTAATTAAAAAATGTGAAAAAAAAATAGGGCTGGGGGAGCTGAGGAAATTTTTTTCAGCTCTAGCTCTGACTCCAGAGCCATTGTCAGATGTGGCTCTAGCTCTGGAGCCATTGATTTGATTGGCTCTAGCTCCAGCTCTGGCTTTGCCTTTAGTTTAAAGATTTTCCTAATTATATAGTTGCATTTAGGTATTGCTGCCACCCAGGAACTTCAGCTCAAATGCAGTTCCATAGTAATGGGACTCAAAAATCTCACTTTTATAATAGTTTTGACCTAGGCACAACTTTGCTTGCACAATACAAAGTCCTATTTTTTTTTTTTTTTATCAATACAGCAAAATTTATAAAACAAAATGTACTCTTTATCAAAAGAAATAAACAATAATTTCAAAATTTTATTCAAAATTAATTTGTTTTAAGGAACAGTATGGCTTCAATCAGATCCTCTTTCATTTAGGCTCTTTAGTCAGACCAAATTATTCAAAGGGCCGAAAATAGGCTTTCCACACTAACGTGTTATTTGCTTTGAAGTTACTGTATAAGCAACTTTTTGAATTATTTTTGGGTAGTGTGGAATTGCCTTTAAGCCATTTAGCTTTGATCTATAAAAATCATAAGATATATCAAGTTTAAATTTAGCAATAGGAGATCCTCGTTTACTATCTATTTTTCTTTCAGTCCAACAGTGTTTGACTTTCAGATCAAAGAACTTTTCATAAGCTGTTTCATCCTCAAAATTTAAAGAGGATGATGAAGTTTAAAGTTGGTTTACATTAAATTCATTAATTATATTAAATGCTTCACATTTTTCACTTCCTTCTTTTTGAGGTGCTGATTTTTTTGAAGTATTATATTGCTCCATATTAATCAATACATCATTTAGCGTAATCTGATACACAAGATCAGTATAGATTGCAATAAGTAATACTTCATTATTAAGCAAACTTTTTCTCTTTTTTTCCATTAATTATTTTATTGCAGCTGTAATTGTTCCATCTATTTTTGAAAATTTCAATGTAAGTTTTTGCCACTCCATAAAAAAAACCAGGGGTTAACTCAGCTGCTTGTAATCTTTTAGTCACTAAGAATGGATAATGAAGGATTGCTCCAAACCTTTCTGCTTCACATCACTGAAAATCAATCATTGTCATGCCTAGATGAGTCATATCAATTAATATATTCCTTAGTTCTAAAAGGCTAAAAGGCATTTGATCATTAGGTAAGTACTGCCCCACCTAGTTTTTTTGGTCTTACGATAACAACTTTTCTTCCTTTTTGTTTTAATATAGCTTCAACCTTTGTTCTTGCAGTCTCAGCAATTTGACTTACATTAGCCATGTGAGAATGAACATGTCCTTTCAAACCATCTCTGATTTCAAGCTGTGATGTATGTATAGCATATTGCATGTGTTCTATTTTTATAGCAGTGAAAGCAGATTCCACATCTTAATTTAATTCCGTTTCTAAACCACCTTCACAATTTTCTGTGTTAGTGACACAAATTTCAGATTCACAATCTAAATTTGTATTATCTATTTCAGAGTGGTCTACATTGAGTTTATCTATTGCACTTATCATATTGGATGCTTTATCAGTTACAACTGCTAAAACTTGCTCTTCAGTAAGTTCAAACTATGAGAACTTCCTCAACTAGATTTCTTATAAATTCTGATGTATGTTGTGCTTGCATTTCTCGAATGGCTACAGTACATGTTATTTCATTATTTGAGTTGGTTAATTGGACATTTATTACAAAATAATTTATTCTCTATCTAGTGCAAGCATACGTTTTTAGAAAAAAAAATTTCCCATGGAGCATTTGTTTCTGCACATTTTTCTTGTTTCAGCTTCACTTTTCACCATTTTTGTGACATGCCTTTCCATGGTAACGCCTAATTTTTTGGCTAATTCTCCATTTAATCCAGTAAATGTTGGAGAGGAAAAGAATTTTAAGGGCATTTCTTTTACAACTATTTGCATAATATTTGTTTTAAATTGTTCAGCTGTCATTGATATTATCACCTTTTGACTTGTTACAAATCTTGAAATAGAAGGTTGTATACATGAAGTGTTTTGAGTAACTAGTGTAACCTTACTTTGGTTTTCTACTTTTACTTAAAGATTTCAAGATGTTGCCTTTGCAAATGACATTTTAAATTAATGTTTATGTGCTTATTTTCAATCCACAGATAACTTCATCTATTGCAACTTGATAAAGCAAAATATTTTCTTCAATTTCAATTTTTTTGAAATATTTTGAGACTGATAATTTATTGCCTGGTTTTCATTATGAAAATGTTACTTAAAAATCAATTTTAAAGAAAATTATAATTATTTTGCATTGCTGTATGCCTTCAGTATTACTGATTACTGTATTATAAAATAGCCTTAAAAAAAATATAATAATATATATATATATATATATATATATATATTATATATATATATATATATATATATATATATATATATATATATATATATATATATATATATATATATATACCTTTTTTTTTTTTTTTTTACCTTCTCACCCCCTGACCACCCCTTGTTGAGGCGGCCACACTTCGCTAATGAAGCCTCCCGCCGCAGTCGGTCTCGTCCAGAGATCTTTCAAAGAAGTGATGCCCCAGAAGATTTTGGGGCGACAGTTGGAGGGACAGTCTAAAAGAAAGTGATCTACGGTCTCCGGGGCCCTTTTGCATCTGGTACAAGTGGAAGATGTTGCCTGGTTTAAATTGAAATTGTGTTTGTAATGTTGTAAGTTTGGGTGGTGCCCGCATCTCAATCTTGCTAGTGAGATTTGTAAGTGTCTTGGGAGGTTGTTGGAGTCGGTGTTTATTTCGGGAGGGGGTTCGTTAAGGATGCTGTTTGGAGGTCTGTTGATCATATAAGAATGTGTAAGTTGAGTGTGTATATGTTTGGTTGTTGTGGTATTGGGGGGAGGAGGGGGAATGTGATTTAGGATCCGTTTGTAAAAGGCTCCGGTGGACGATGGAGGTTGTTTAAGTCTTTGATTGGTAGGTTGGAGGAGAGTTTTATGACATGGGTGTGAGGGTAGACGGGTTTTTGCATAGAATTGGGTGCCTGTCATTTCGAGGTGGTTCCTTATAGGTAGTATCTTGGTTTCGTTATGAAGGTGTTGTTGAGGGGTTGTGGGTGTGCAGCCGGTGATGGTGCGAAGGGCTTTATTTTGTGTTATTTGGAGTGTCGTTAAGTTTTTGTCGGAGAGCAGGGGGTGCCAGATGGGGGAGGCATAGTTGATGGTGGGCGCGTATAAATTGTTAGTAGATTGCAATTGAGGTTTGTATGTTGTTGTGTATGTCAGTGTTGGCCACTGTTTTGAGGATGTTGAGTTTTCTGGTTGCGGCTGTGGTGGTATTTTGAATGTGTTTGGAGAAAGTGAGGTGAGTGTCAAATGTTAGGCCGAGAATCTTTGGGGATTTGTTGAAGGGTATGGGGGTGTTGTTTAGTAGGACTTGTGGGTGGGTGTTGGATATGTGTTTGTCTGTTGTTATGAGGGTTATGGAGGATTTGTTTGGGGATGCTGTCATCCTGTTTTCGACTAGCCAAGTTTGGAGTTGTTAGGTAGTCTTGAGTGAGTGATGTTGCGGTGGTGAGGTTTTTGTGAGTGGTGGCTATAGTTATGTCGTCGGCGTATGAAGTGATGCGGGTGAAAGTTGTTTGGGGTTGTGGGAGGTCTGCTGTGTATTGGTTGAATAGAGTGGGGGAGAGTATGGCTCCTTGGGGAACTCCTTTTCTAATGTTGATGGTATGTGATTTTTGGCCGTTTTGTTGTATTTGGGCGGTTCTTCCTGATAGGAAGTTGGATAGCCATTTCTTAGTATTTGTTGGGATGTTGGATTGGAGGATTTTATGGATAAGATTATGTCTCGGGATATATATATATATATATATATATATATATATATATATATATATATATATATATATATATATATATATATATATATATATATATATATATATATATATATATATATATATATATATATATTATATATATATGAAAAAACTTACTTCTGTGTTTGTAATTGAAATAAATTTTTTAATTCATTTATTCAGCATGAATAGGCAAAGATATTTCAGTGTTGTTTCATAGGATAGAGTTTAAAAAACAAAGAAAATGCAAAGATATTGGATACTTAAATTAATAATTTGAAAATTTTCTTCGTATAATTAAGAATTTTATTTTTACCAGATATCTGGCTGGATAGCTGGATACTGAGAAAAAGACTAGATAACTGGATCAAAACCAGATATCCAACACATATCTAATTACTATGATGGAAGTCCACTTCCAGAATGCAGTTTTTGTGATTAAAAAGTAACATTTTAACATATATTTATAATCTGCCCACAGTATAATATTCATAGAAAATTATTACAGGACATTAGTAGACTTGCAATTCCATATGACATCCCTATAATTTTGTCTGCTTTGTTTCCTGGAGAAATCATTATTGATATCTTAAAAAATTCTAAATTATATCCTTTGATTTAGGGTGAAAATAAAGTAGATATTTTCCTACTTTAAAAAAAAAATAAATAAATGAATGAATGAATAATAATAATTAGTATAATTAAAAGAAGCACCAGCATATGATCTTTGTAATTGCATTGTTTAAAAAAAAAAAAAATTTTTTTTGACTAACACAATTAAATCAAAGATAAAAGTTCCATAGTTTATACAAAAGTTTAGTTTATAAGATTTATTATCTTTCATTCAATGCTTTCAAATTGTAGGTTTTCTAAGCTTATACAAAAATCTTTGCAACGCGACATTGGTGCCTTGTCTATTTTCTATAGGTACTACAGCGGCAAATGCTTGAGGGAACTATCCACCCATATACCTCCACCTTTACGTCGTCCTCGTAGCACAAGGGGTGCATTGTCTGCACATCAATTTTGCGTGGACATAGGCAACTCCAGGCTTGTCCGCTGTGGTGCCTCTTTCTTTCCTGCCACATCTGTTCTGTGAATTCTCTCCCATCTTCTGTATTTCCTGCCGAATTTAATCTCAATTTCTTTAAGGCCCGCGTCTGCGCGCACCTAAGAAATTTGCGTTATAGATGGGTCCTGCAGGGGTCGTTTTTATGTTTGTTATTGTTATTATTATTTTTATTGTTTTTATTCTTCTACTTTACTTTTATTTTTCTGACACCCCCTCCTTGAATAGGGCTATGCCCGTGAGTGGTGGTGATGTGTAAAAAAAAAAAAAAAAAAAAAATATCAATATTGAAATACAGAATATTTCAGTCATTTCATATTTTTGAAGAAAGGGGTGTACTGACAAATTGGAAAAATTATGAAATGTTACCAATACTAGCAAAAGTGGCACAGAAATATTTAGCTATTCCTGCATCTTCTGCACCTGTGAAATTTTCACTATTACAGGAAAAGTCACCCTGACAGAGGTCAATTAACTGACAGGAACAGGAATTTTGAAACACTAATGTTTGTGAAATGCAGCAATAATAGGATTATGCTTTTAATTTTCTCACTTGGGAGGGAATAAAGAATTAAAAAATGCTTATAGATTAATAAATGCTTAAATTATTTTCAAATATTTTTTATTCACTGTTTACCTTTAGTAGTTAAATTCTTGTATATTTTACTATATTTTTCACAATACTTTTGAAAGTGTAATTGAACATGTTAATGACAAGTATTTTATATAAAAAATTTAAATATACTTGTACTTAAGTGCAGAGGCCTTTACTAGAACATAACTACGTAACCAAAGCCATGGGTCTGTAGTGTTTTTGTTGAAGCCAAAGCTGTGGCTTGATACCACTTTTTGGTGGAGTCAGAACTGGAGGAAATTAATTTTGGAGAAGAAACAAATCCAGAGTAAAAAATTTTTACTTCAGAAATATTTTTTTTCTTTGTAACTAATTGAAAATAAAATGGTAGGAAGCATATTTTTAATAAATGTAATTGTAGCAGAAATAATAGCTGGATAGATCCGAATCTGGCCAATTTCAAAATGATGCAGCTGTAGCTCAGGTTTTAATTATAAGGAATTTATTCGGTTTGTAGGCTTCGTTAGGAGTTTTACGAGTTAAATATGGTTGATGAATGATTAGTTCATTATGTAACTAAACTTCAGAATATTCAAATGAAATTACTAATACTGTATTTTGAAGGGGAGTAAGATCTTAGGAAATAGCATTTTTGCTACCTTAGAATAAGTTTAATATTATGCTTTAACAGACTAAACTTGTCAAAAGAATTGAGGTTCAAGCCAAATATTGAAGCCTTTATGAATTTTGACACTTGAAAACTTTCACTCAATGTTTAATTTATAAAACTTTTTTATTTTAAATTTCCTAGGTATTTTTTTATTTTTTTTTTTAACTTTGCTTATAATATAAATCATATACTGAGTAGAAAATTAAAAAGGAAAAAGTTCATTTAGAGCAAAGGTGAGTTTTACATAATGAATTTTTTTTTACAAATTTTTTAAATTTAAACAAGCTTACCTATGTGTCATACTGATAATTTTTCATTTGCCTACAGGATCACCCAATTTCTTCTATTATACTCATTGTTATTGATATTTCAGTTAAAAATTGAATTGTATACAAATAAAAATCAAATTATATACATCTTTTACATAATTTAAATTTTTTTTTTATTAAATAAATTATTATTATTAAATATATTATTATTATTTATTGCAGAAAATGGCTGAACAAGCTGCTGAAGGGATTATTTCTTTCAAGTGGAATAATCACAAGACTACTTTCTTCAATGTTTTAGCTTCTTTGCGTGCCAAGGTATATAGCATTATTAATATTATTGCTACTTTTTCCTTTATGTATCAATGTAAAAATATTTAAATTTTTAATTTTTTTTACAATGTACAAGAAAAAATTCACATTTGGGTAATTAAAAAAAATTAAATGACAATGTTTTTTTTATCTTCAAATTTTATGTACCAAATGTCTAAGGGAAAGTATGTTATTTTATTTCTTTATTTGATTTGAATATTCCTGTAAAAATAGATCAAATACAATGAGCAAACCTGAATAAGGTCATCAAATTCAAGTGCTGACATACCCAGCACAGCTTTGAAAAGATGAGTCCAAAAGAAGCAGAGACAATAGACAGTAAATGTTTCAAATGTTAAAGTCTTTTAAATAAAAATGAATGACCATAGCAGTTACATCTCAGGTCAGTTGAACATTTGATAAGAATGTGCAGAAAATTGAGTCACAAGTATCCTCAAAAGAGGAGTTGTTAAATTAAAGCTCAGGGAGCAGTTTTTTTTTTGTTTTTTTTTTAAATCAAAGGCTAATAAAAGACTTGGAAAGGATTCATTAAAATGCTTTCGAAATGTTCATAGTATTTGAATTGTGAAGAATAGAGAGAGAGAGACACAGGGAAAACATCTGTCAAACTTTATTTACAGATTCTATATTAACACTTAGGCATAAGGTATGAAGAATTAAAATACTACCAACTGTAGATAATGTTAAATTTTAAAACTTTGGAAAGAACAATAGTTAAAGTAGTACAGTGACATTAGATTATTAATGAAAGCAGTAACGCATGCCATAAACGGTCAAATGTCTTAGATATGTCAAGTGCCACCACACGAGTTTCCTCATGGTCCCTAAGGGCAAAAGACCATAAATCTGTGAGTTAAGAAAGTATATCACTTGTCGACCTCGAACGCTGAAAGCCATACTGATGATGAGAAAGAAGGGAATAAGATTCCAGATGATCCAAGAAATGAAAGTTTGAAGGGTTTCAAAGATCTTAGAATACATGTGAGAGCTATAGTGCAATAGTTAGAGGGATCAGAATGACTACCTTTCTTCGGAATAGGTTGAACTAATATGCGCTTCCAACACTCGAGGGAAAGTACTAGTAGTGAGGCATAGAGAAAAAAGTTGAATGAGAGAAGGAGCCAGCTCAGAAGCACCCTCTCTTAAAATGGGTGGGTGTGGGTATGATAGAACGGAACAATTATGAATTTTTTTTTATAGATGAAATTGACAGTGAAATTGAAAAAGTATATTTTAATAAATTTAACAATTTTATAAGAAGGAGGAATTAAATTGTCTTTTTGTTTTCTTTTATTCAAATATGTAAATGCATGTAATTTTAATATGTAGTAAAATAGTATCTTTAAAACATTGATTAAAAATTTTATATGGGAGAACATAACAGACTTGCAAAATTCTAGTTCTATAAATTTAAGTTCTTAAATTGTGATGCAGAAACATAATCATTTCCCCCACTATTAAACAGTCTCTCACTTAATAGAAGATAGTGGAGCAG
>SEYY01016661.1:5000-12500 GCA_009176605.1 Armadillidium nasatum
ATTATTATTATTATTATTATTATTATTATTTTATTATTATTATCATTATTATTATTTATAGTAGTAGTATGACAAACGAAAAACATATCTAATTAATCAGTCCTAATTATAACACCATTATCTCTAGTTATAAATAATTTTAAGCCTAACTATGATTTGGTTTTAATGTTCTAGAATAAATCTTAATAATTTTTTTTTGATATTAACCTTGCCACATTATTGAAACCTCTAATATTTTACAGTATATATATATATATATATATATATATATATATATATATATATATATATATACTATATATATATATATATATATATATATATATATATATATATATATATATATATATATATATATATATATATATATATATAATATATATATATATATATATATATATATATATATATATATATATATATATATATATAATATAATATATATATATATATATATATATATATATATATATATATATATATTGTAGCTTCCGTATTGTCTCTCCTCTTCGTTCTGTTGGGGGCGATAATAGTGGTAACTTTATCTGTGGAGGGAAGCCCCACTACAAAACCTGACCCCGACCCCATCTCAGCTCTAAGCAGAGTTCCAACCTTCGGCATAAAGACGAGAGAACGAAGAACTGCAGAAGAAGCTATGACTTCACACATCAGTTCTAAGAGAGGAGGTGAGATGGGGAATGAGTCATGGATGACGAAGTTAAAGAAGTTGAAGGCAAAGAAGAAGGGAAAGAAGAAGAAGGAAATAAAGGTAAAAAAAGACATGGTTTCAATATTGGTCTTGGTGTCAATTGGTATAAAAATGGTTAAATCCTTTTTTTTAACTAGTTTCAAAGATTTTAATTTTAAAACTTTTATTTTTTATAATCTATATTTAATAATTATTATTATAATAAATTACTAATTAATGTGGCATGTAATTTTATTAATTCCTATTATAGTTTAATTATGATAAGTTAGACTAAAATATAGAAAATATAATTATTGAAGCAAAATTTAGCTGCTTTCGGAACATTTGTTCGCTCCTCAGGTCATATTTAAAAATAAAGGGAGAAGAAAACAAAGAATATACCCTTGATGAAGGTAAATGGAGTTCCACGAAAATAAAATCGATTAATATATATATATATATATATATATATATATATATATATATATATATATATATATATATATATATATATATATATATATATATATATATATATATATATATATATATATATATATATAAATAATGGTGATCAGATTTTTTAGGATCTTTTTAGTTGAAAAGGAAGAAAAGATCCAATCCAGAGAGAACCACCTCCCTATATATATATATATATATATATATATATATATATATAATATATATATATATATATATATATATATATATATATATATATATATATATATATATATATATATATATATATATATATAATATATAATATATATATATATGTGTTTGTGTGTGTATGTGTGTATTGTGTTTATATTTCTTTAAAATAAATTAAAAATTTTGAGAAAAATATTTTGAAATTCCTAAAAAACGGAAAAATTTTTCTTGGAATTAAATAAAAAAATAGAAAGAATCTATCTTTCTATTATTATTTTTAGGTTTTCTAACTTAATTATCATTTAACTATTTTCATTATTATTATTATTATTATTATTATTATTATTATTATTATTATTATTATTATTATTATTATTATTATTATTATTTTCTATTATTATTATTATTAATTATTATTATTATTATTATTATTATTATTATTATTATTATTATTATTATTATTATTATTATTTCTTTCTATTATTATTAGTATATTATTATTATTATTATTATTATTATTATTATTATTATTATTATTATTATTATTATTATTATATTATTATTATTATTAATCTACAGTAGATAGTTTAACTGATCATGGTCTCAGGAATATTTATTTCTTTTAATTATTATTATAATTATTTCTTTTAAATGTTTCTTTTAATTATTATTATTATTATTATTATTATTATTATTATTATTATTATTATTATTATTATTATTATTATTATTATTATTATTATTATTATTATTATTATTATTATTATTATTATTATTATTTTATTATTATTATTATTATTATTATTATTATTATTTTATTATTATATTATTATTATTATTTATTATTTTATTTATTATTATCATTATTATTTTTATTATTATATTATTATTATTATTTTTTATATATTATTATTATTATTATTATTATTATTATTATTATTATTATTATTATTATTATTATTATTATTATTATTATTATTATTATTATTATTATTATTATTATTATTATTATTATTAATTAATTAAAGAACATAATGAATCTGACAAGGAAACTTTCTCAGTTGAAAATAATTATCATAAACTTTGATTTTAAGGTGATACGACTCGACACAAAAAGCGTTCTTCCAACAAAGGAAAATCAGCTGATCTTGTTGCTTCTCCTCTTGTCAAATCTTTCTGATCTCTTAACGAAAATATCTCGATCAACCTTCTGTAAATCTTCCTTTCCTCCTCTTATTCGCTATGTTGGTTTAGTTGCAAAGACACTGGTTGAAAAATAAATCTCTGGTCTTTTGTTTTTCTTTTATTCAACCCTTGACGAATCTTATAACAACCTCTTACCCCTTTTCTAAGGTGTTCCATAATTTTACCGGCAATTTCATTTAACCTGGTGCATGACTTCCTGAAATCTATAAACCTAGGATAGCAGAAAGTTTGATTCAAGATTTAGAACTTTTCAAAATTTTCCAGACCCTCTTTGAAAATCTTGGAGATTTCATAATATTTTTATTCTTTCTACTTAAAATACTCTTTTTTCAAATGTTTTTTTTTTTTTTTTTTTTTTTTTTTTTTTTTTTTTTTTTTATTTCTTAGAGTTTTTCTAAATCTTTCTTCGTTTTTGTTTTAAATTCTTACTCATTATTTTCAAGTGTATTTCATGTAATGAAACTTTTTCCTACTGAAAAGTGTTTTTTTCTTTCAACTTTTCTATTTTATTTTTCTTTTTCCTTTTCCATATATAATTCACTTATAAAAATTTCATACTTAGTTATTCCTTCTGCCAATTTTCCGTTTCTTTGTCTCAATTATACCAGAAGGTGCATCCCTTTATTTTCTAGTCCTTCCCTTTTCATTTTAAATAGTACTTTATTCTTCTCTTATTAAAGGAATTTTTTTTTTTAAAAGTTAGCTAAATTATTTGTATTTTGAAGAGGCGTTCACAAGGACACCAAGAGTGGGTTAAGTACACCTAAACCTTTTCGAAAACAACTTTCTTTCATTAATTCTATACTCTAAAAAAAAATTTAATAATTAAAATTTGCAAAATCATCTAGCTTTATATAATTAAGTAAATAATAAATAAAATTATTATTAATTTTAAACTAATATTGAAGAAGGAAAAAAAGTGAATACAAAAATTACTTTGGTATATGCTAAAAACTTTTTTAAACGAAACAATACTCAATAGTAAACTTAAATATTTATTTTATTATTTATTAATTAATATAGATTGTTTTTATTTTAACAACCTTTAAAGGTTTAAGACCTTCAAAAAAGATTTATATAATCTTATATTGTATTTTAGGATTGTTATTAAATGTATTTTGTGTGTGTGTGTGTGTGTGTGTGTGTGTGAAGGGAGGGAAAGTAACAATTCTTTACTACCGAAAGTGATTATAATTTGTATCATTTCTAATTATCTTATATATATATATATATATATATATATATATATATATATATAATATATATATATATATATATATATATATATATATATATATAATATATATATATATATATATATATATATATATATATATATATATATATATATATATGGTCAGACTGCAGTTTGAACCACACTTAAATATTTCAAAAACTACTGAACCTACGTAAAAAGGAAAACATTTTTGGAATCCTTGTCGAAATTTAGGTAGGAAAAGTGTAAAATATTTGAAAATAAATTAAAAAAAAAAAAAAAATGTTTTAAACGAAAACTGATGACGTAACAAACTTAAATTTGGTGTTATACCGAAACATTTGTCTACGGGGGGCTCTGCCCCCGTACCACCCGACCCGTGAGTGATGATGATACTGTAGACAACTTTTCCTGTCGACGATTTGAGGTATTTCCCATTTTTTCCAATTTCGAAAAAAAAGAAAAAAAACGGACATTGCCAAACGTACGATTCTCCCGAGCCTTGAAAAAAAGTAAACTTTACTTATATAAATTTTTTTATTATAAGAATTTATTTTTATTTCCCAACTTTTCTTACCTAAAATTCAACAAGGATTTTAAAAATATAATCCTTTTTTACGTACGTTCTGTAGTTTTTTAAATATTTGTGTTTTTCAAACTGCAGTCTGGCCTATATATATATATATATATATATATATATATATATATATATATATATATATATATATATATATATATATATATATATATATATATATATATATATATATATATTATATATATATATATATATGGCTTAAGTTAGGAAGTTGTCTAATCATTCGATATATCGATATCTTTATATCGATATACAGCAACGTCTATCCATCTATCGGATTAGGCCTGAATCACACGGCAACGTCGATCGTTCAGGCTATGATAAGTCGAACTAAGTACGCTAGAAAAGTAAATAATATTGAAAATAATAATAATAATAATAATAATAATAATAATAATAATAATAATAATAATAATAATAATAATAATAATAATAATAATAATAATAATAATAATAATAATAATAATAATAATAATAATAATAATAATAATAATAATAATAATAATAATAACAATAATAAAAATAGCAATAAAAAATAATAATAATAATAATAATAATAACAATAATAATAATAATATTAATAGTCATAAATGAAATGAAGTAGCGAAAATACAAATATAAAAACATTTGCCTTGATATATCTGTTTCGATATATGGATATTATTATTAATCGAATGGTCTGACAATTTCTATATATATATATATATATATATATATATATATATATATATATATATATATATATATATATATATATATATATATATATATATATATATATATATATATATATATATATATATATATATATATATATATATATTATGAGAAAGACTGGGCATAGCGTGAAAACATTCTCTCACTCTATGCCGAAGATCTTATATATATTTCTCATTTATTAATTTAAAAAAATTAATTATATTTAAAAATATATTTAGTTAATTATATTTTAACTTGAACGAGTTTAATATAGGAAAAGTCTTAAGCAGAGGATGATGTTTTAAACTTCTGATGATAAGATTCGCCTACGGATATGATGCGGATTCGGATACAGATACGGACGCGAATAAGATGTAGTTGCGGTTGCTGTTTCGGATATGGATAAGGATGCTGACACGAATGTTATACAGATTCGGATGCGAATAAGGATGCGAACTCGGATTCGGATTCGGATACTGATATCCGTAATAATTATCTCATATTTGAGTGAATGACGTTTGACCAATTCTGATTGAGGATGAATATGCGCATCAAGATGTTTCTTTTAATATTTCAAACTTTCGCGAACTTGGACAAGACCCACATCAGTGGCAAGCAACTTAAATCAATCCTCATTTTTAGGATTTAAGTTTTCTTTTTAATTATAAATCACTACAATGAAATTTATTCGAGAACCTCACTCTACCAAAATTGTCCTAACGAATCGTTGGGACAAGTGGTAAAAATATTACAGTAAGATTTTCAATAGAGAAAAGACATATTAAGTATAAGAAAGTCGCCTCACCGATTTATTTTCTAATAAGAAAATAACTGAAAAATTTTGTTGTGACATATTTGCCACTTGTCCCAACGATTCGTTAGGGCAATTTTTGCAGTGAGACAGAAAAGTCATACCTGTAGAAGGCTTCAAGTAGGTCACACATTTAAAATAATAAAAAAAAAAATCATCTCTCACGGGCATTGTCCTATTCGATTAGGGGAACTTTTTAGGTAGTTTCTACCCAGGGTCGGTATAAGAGATCGAACCAACGCATTTAAACACAATTTACATTTTATTCAAATATTAAAATTTGTGTAAAGCATCTTTTCTTCGATTATTTGTAAAAATCGACATTTGTTAAAATAACTTCTTCATCCTAGGAATCGGATACGCATAACATCCGACTCAAACTCTAACCAAGAACCCTATCCCAACCCCTACCCCTATCCTGACCCTACCCCTATTCCGACCCTTACCCCTACCTCTACCTCTATCCTGATCCCTACCCCTACCCCGACCCCGACCTCGATCCCTATCCCTGCAACAATTCTGACTCCTATGCAAGAGGGTTGTGAGCACTGCAATTTTCCTCCCTGTACAACCAGTCTTTTTTTCTGTACAGCAAACACCGTTCCGAACACCTCTACGTCAATTTATATTTCTACCACCGCACACCACAGCACAGTAACAATGAAAATTTTTGCCGCACGGCAACAGCACCGGTGCACTGATATTGTCTGCCGCACCGTACCGCACTCCACCTCACAGAGCCAGAATATACTGAAATGCGCTGAATATATATATATGTATAAATATATATATATATATATATATATATATATATATATATATATATATATATATATATATATATATATATATATATATATATATATATGCGTGTGCGTATGTAGGTGTAGGTGTAGGTGTAAGTGTGTGTGAGTGTGGAAGTCAAATTTTTCCTAAAACTTTCTCCTTTGTTTTAACCTCCAAAAATATAACCAAATAAATAAATAGAAATTTTCAAATAAAAAATAATTTATAACTATATAATCGTGATCGGACCTTGGCAAAAGATCATTACATAAGTTTCTATTTTTGGAAGATAGATAGATAGATCGAGTGATTTATTGGTATATTTAGATAAATAGATAGATAGATAGATAGGTTAGATAGATAGTTAGGTTAGATAGATAGATAGATAGACAGATAAATACATACATAAATAGATAGATTGACTGATTGATGATCTATTGATATATTTATGTTAATAGACAGATAGGTGGATGGATAGATAAATAGATAATCATAGATAAATATATACACAGATAGATAGATATATAGATAGAGATATAGATAGATATATATATAGATATATATATATATATATATATATATATATATATATATATATATATATATATATATATATATATATATATATATATATATATATATATATATATATATATATATATATATATATATATATATATATATATATATATATATATATATATATATATATATATATATATATATATATATATATATATATATAATATATATAATAAGATATAGAGAGAGAGAGAGAGAGAGAGAGAGAGAGAGAGAGAGAGAGAGAGAGAGAGAGAGAGAGAGAGAGAGAGAGAGAGTAA
>SEYY01016661.1:15000-17500 GCA_009176605.1 Armadillidium nasatum
ATATATATATATATTATATATATATATATATATATATATATATATATATATATATATATATATATATATATATATATATATATATATATATATATATATATATATATATATATATATATATATATATATATATATATATATATATATATATATATATATATATATATATATACGATAAATGTTACTTTTCATGTTGCAGAATGTTTTCCGTTGAGATTAGGAAGGCGTACCAACATTTTCGATTCTTATTTTCTTATTTAGTTTTACACATTGTGAAAAATTTACACAAGAAATTAAAATTTTAAAAAGGTGTAATTAATTAATAATAATACGGTCAATAAAATGCGATACAATTTTTTTAGCGAGGTTTTTTCAATCGAATTAACTGCATCGGTCATGTACGGCTGGTTTTATTCTTCTGCTTTTTAATATTATTAAAAGTTAGCATTCAAGAGGGGAAACTACTAGGTTGTTTCTACATAGGATCTGCATGACAAAGTATCGAACCTGTGCCTTCAAATCACTCTAGTGTCATGCCACAGTGGTAAAACATATCAAAGGTTTGGATCATATTATTTACCCCCGAAATAGCATTTATCCTTTGAGGACTCCCTCAAAGCTTCTGAGGTTCCCTGGGGGTCCATGTAAACCCCGGCTAAATGCTGCTCTAAATTATGCATATTTGACTCCAATTTATACTTAAAAATCCTGGAAAGAAACCCCTTAGAAATTTTCCCTCCTACAATAGAGCAAAACCAATGTGGGGTGAGAAGGTTTTTGGGGGAAAATTTTTTTCCTCTACTCTTTCATTTTTATTATTATTATTATTATTATTATTATTATTATTATTATTATTATTATTATTATTATTATTATTATTATTATTATTATTATTATTATTATTATTATTATTATTATTATTATTATTATTATTTTATTATTATTATTATTATTATTATTATTATTATTATTATTATTATTATTATTATTATTATTATTATTATTATTATTATTATTATTTTTATTATTATTATTATTATTATTATTATTATTATTATTATTATTATTATTATTATTATTATTATTATTATTATTATTATTATTTTTATACGTTTTATCTTTCTTGTATTGTATATTGCAAAGTCAATAAATGGTGCAACTTATACTCAAATGTTTCCATATTTTCATTCGAGTTACAGGGAGAATTTTCATTAAAAAAAAAAAAAAAAAAATTAAAGATGGTTGCCCTCAATGTTACTTAAATATCTTGTTTGCGACATACGGTTTATCTTGTTTTTATTTAAGTGCTTAAAATTAATCAACTGATTGATACAAATATATTATAAAAAAGAAAATGAAATTAGTTTGATTTTCTGAAAATCCCGCTGCAGCCAGATGTAAATCCAGATTTTCGTGGAACGCTTTCTGTGCTTTAGGCAATTTTTATGATATTGACATTAGAATGAATTAATATATTAATTCATTCTAATGAAGTATGAGAAGGTACATATATGTACCTTCTCATACTTCGTTCCTTATACACATCTTAAAATAAACACCAGTGAAAGGAAATTTGATAGAATCAATCCTTTTCTGAGGAAATAATATTTTGGAATTTTCATTAAATTTTCTTCACGAATATCAATAGATTTCACAATTTTACGTTCACTAAAATTTTTTTTTGTGATTTTATAATTTCTTTATAATTTTATAATCCTCAGGTTTATGTTTTCATAATGAGACATTAAATTATAAATTCTTACTACCATTCTGCGTACCAGGTAACCCTAAATCTTCGCCAAGAAAAAAAGGGTATAATAGTCACAACTTTTTAAATCGTCGACATAACTTGATTTCCTCTCCAAAAACTTTTACAAACGTTTTATTGAAGTAATATTTTGTGGTCCCAGGGAATAAGTTGTTAAGTATAAAATCGCTGCTATAGTATAGTAAGTTCATTTAACCGAGAACACGCACTATTTTACGAGGTACCAAGAAACCCACATCTTTATAACTAGGAGAGTATTAGAGCCCTGAGTTTCCGACTTCTTCAGAGTGGGCAGAGGGCTTGGGAGATGATCACAGTGCACTTTACTCATTTTGACCATTTTTCGACTTATCAACTTATTCTCTATGAGCACTGAATTGGTTGACAACATTTTCTCATACTCAACCAAATCGTGGACGATTTTGGTCCATGTCTTTACATCTCTGCAATTAATCATAATAACACCTTAAAACTCTTTCTCACCAATCTCCTGTAAGTGAGATTGTCAGGCCCAAACGAAACTCCTCCACAGCCGTTGATCTTCATATATCCTGCTCTCCTCCACCTCCTCCACTGATTCTCCATTTTAATAATAAAAGATTTATAATATTGTAAAATCTTTTTTTTTAAATCAAGAAAAGATGGATTTATTAAAATTAAAAAAAAAACAATAAAATTAAATTTAAATTTTAATTAATTAAAATTAAAATTTACATAAATTTTAAATATTTA
>SEYY01016662.1:5000-10000 GCA_009176605.1 Armadillidium nasatum
CTAGAATTGCTTCTCGTCTTCAACTTTCTGACTCCATTCTTGCCGATCTGGACGGGATTTTCAGGTAGGGTCGCCACAACCTTGTGAAATTCTACTCTTTAAAATCTTAACTTCTTGAAATCTCCTTCTTAAAAACACCTCCGAACTTTCCTTTCTCCTTCTACGGTTCTCCTGTCTTACCTGTAAATAATATTATCATTCTTAGTCTAAACATAAACAATAAACTTTTTTGGAATCGTCATACCACAATGATTGCTAGGGAGGCTTCAAAGAAGCTGAGAATACTGTTCAGATTGCGGGAATTTTTTCCTTCCGAACAGTTGTACCAATTATATAATGGTCTTATTCGAACTTGTATGGAATACTGTTCTAACATTTTGGGGGCTCCGGTTTCACCTCTCTTTTGGATAGGGTTGAGTTCAAGGCTAAAAGATTAATAAACTCTCCGCTAATTTCAAACTCATTTCCCCTTAAGTCTCTGCAACGTGACGTTAGTGCGCTATCTCTTTTTGAATAGGAACTACAATGGCAGGTGCTCGAGGGAACTGACCTCTCGCATTTCATAACCGTTGCGTAGCCGTCATAGCATAAGGGGAGCTATGCTGTCGCGTGAATTTTGTGCGAATATAGTAAACCTTTGTGGTGCCTCCTTCTTTCCAGCCACTTCTGTTCTGTGGCATTCTCTGCTATGATCTATTTTTTTCTCCTGTATTTAATCTTCCTCTCTTTTAGGTCTCAGCCTCCGCAGACCTAAGAGATTTGCGTTAGTCGGGATTGGGTTGGTTTCTCATGTATTTTTTATTTCTGCCCCTCCTTGAAAAGGGTTCGGCCCGTGAGCAGTGGTAATCTGTAAAATGTATATATATATATATATATATATATATATATATATATATATATATATATATATATATATATATATATATATATATATATATATATATATATATATATATATATATATATATATATATATATTTTGTGATGCATGAAAATAATAATGTAATTAAATTTTTCCAAAAAAAGTTAATGAGAAAATATGTGGAACACAAACTTTTTATTTACAAAAAATGGCACCCTTGAGATTTAGTAAAGAATTTTTAAATGATAATAATAATAATAATAATAATAATAATAATAATAATAATAATAATAATAATAATAATAATAAATAATAACATAATTTATTAGCACTAAATATTATTATTTAAATTATTTTATTATTTTTATTATTAATTTTATTATTAATTTTTATCATTAATTATTTAAAATTTATATATATATATATATATATATATATTATATATATATATATATATATATATATATATATATATATATATATATATATATATATATAATATATATATATATATATATATATATATATATATATATATATATATATATATATATATATATATATATATATATATATATATATATATATATATATATATATATATATATATATATATATATATATATATATATATATATAAGTCTGCTAAATAGGAAATCGAACCCATACTCTTAAGCTGGTTGTACCACAACAATACAAAAGGAAATCGCAGCGAGAAAGCTCATGTGCAACTCGCCACTCAAAGTAACTCAAAGTATTCAATATATATATATATACATATATATATATATATATATATATATATATATATATATATATATATATATATATATATATATATATATATATATATATATATATATATATATATATATATATATATATATATATATATATATATATATATATATATATATATATATATAGGGATGGAGCGATACCAAAATTTTTACCGATACCGATACCGATACCGATACCTAAAAATTACCCGATACCGATACCCGATACCTAAAAATATGCCGATACTTGCCGATACTACTACGATACCGATACCGATACTTTTCCTATACAATTCCGATACCGATACTGAAAAGGTCGATACCGATACCGATACCGATACAGTATCGGAAAAAATGCCGATACTTGCCGATACCGATACCGATACCGATACCGATACTTCACTCCATCCCTAATATATATATATATATATATATATATATATATATATATATATATATATATATATATATATATATATATATATATATATATATATATATATATATATATATATATATATATATATAATAGTCTGGAATTGAAAGAAAACTGTAACTGTCATGCGTCCGAGTACAGTCGGGGAATCGTTTGAGTTAATATGCTTTGTAAGCTATTCGTGAACTTTTTCACTGAGATTTCCTTTTGTATTGTCTTGAAATAGGATAACACTCTGTCTTACAAGCCAAAAAGATCAAGGTTCGAATCTTCACACAGCAGATTTGATACTATAATTATAGCCTATGTAATCTGTGAGTGGCTTAGCAGGCGTAAATATATATATATATATATATATATATATATATATATATATATATATATATATATATATATATATATATATATATATATATATATATATATATATATATATATATATATATATATATATGTTAATTTTTATTTTTTTATTTTTTTTTTATTTATTTTTAAAAATTTATTTTCATTTAATATTAAATAATAAAATATTTAATTACATATAATATGTTAATAAACAATATTATATTATATATATATATATATATATATATATATATATATATATATATATATATATATATATATATATATATATATATATATATATATATAATATATATATTATATATATATATATATATATATATATATATATATATATATATATATATATATATATATATATATATATATATATATATATATTATATATATATATATATATATATTATCATTTTTTATCTTTCAATATATCATATATTTTATTACTTTATTTTTATGGTATCTTATGAGGCAAAGTAAAGAAGAGCTATAGAACAAATTCCATATCATCTCTTTGTATCAATCCATATCTTTCAAATCATCACTTAAATATTATATGGGGAAAGTTAGGCTTTATATAATATAAAAGCAAGCTTTATATAATAAACATTTTTACTGATTTTATTTAAGTTCACTTCTCAACTATATATATATATATATTTATATATATATATATATATATATATATATTATATATATATATATATATATATATATATATATATATATATATATATATATATATATATATATATATATATATATAGTACATATATATATAAATGTATTGCAGCTGTTGATATTTCAAACTAAGTTTTTAAAAAACTTTTTATTTCAAGGAAGAAATATTCCTAGAAATTTTGAATAAGCTTATGTACTGTACACTAAAATCTGAAAGAATATATATATATATATATATATATATATATATATATATATATATATATATATATATATATATATATATATATATATATATATATATATATATATATATATATAAATATATATATATATATATATATATATATATATATATATATAATATATATATATATATATATATATATATATATATATATAATATATATATATATATATATATATATATATATATATATAATATTATATATATATATATATATAATATATAGTAAAAGTTACCGTAAAAACAAGATTTCATTTAAAACCCGATTTTTCTAGGCAAAAACTAATATATAAGTATTTCCTTTACACAATTTTATATTACCTAATAACCTAACTTAAAATAACCTAACCTAACCTAACCAAAAAAAAAGTTAAAATTTGTTTGTTTTAATAAGAAAATTTATTTTATATATATATATATATATATATATATATATATATATATATATATATATATATATATATATATATATATATATATATTATTTTTATTTATATCACCTCTGGTGGGCAAAGGACAGAGGCTACTAAAAATTCCACCAGAGTTAGGGGGAAGACGGGATCCTATATATATATATATATTATATATATATATATATATATATATATATATATATATATATATATATATATATATATATATATATATATATATATATATACTTAATAATACGTTTTTTCACTAACATTAAAAAATGCATATTTCAAGAATGAACTTTTTCTTTAAGTCAAGAAATTTACAGGTTATGATAATTCAATAAAATTTGATTCATATATTAAGTCAAGATATCTGAAACACTCCATCCATTTTTTTTACGTGAAGGTGTAATGATAGCAATTCACCTCTTTTGAAAGCAGAAATTTACGAATGTCATTTAGAATGAGTGAATTGATAAGCAAAAAACATCTAAACTCCACCTTATATAGTAGAGTTGTTTGTGTTGATATACAATATATATATATATATATATATATATATATATATATATATATATATATATATATATATATATATATATATATATATATATATATATATATATAGATTTAATTATTTGCGTCTATTAAAATAACAGACTGTGTAACCTTGACGACGTATGGTTTCTTAAAACAACCAGTATTTTCAGCCGGGAGGACTCAAAACTCTTGTAACTTTCGGGGCTGAACACAGGATGGCACTAATTAACAATCTCGAACTGGTTGTGACAGGCTTAGCAAGTCGAAAACTATCATTCATCTGCTCAAGAAACTCCTGTCTTGCCTCGAAACCCTAAAGAACCTTTTGATGAACTATCGTGCAGATATCGACTACTAACCAGATTTACGATTAGGAGTAGTTCTAGTGCTAGGAAAAGATTCGTATTAGAAAACTTTCAAGATCAGGAATGTAGAGAATACTTCAAGATAGAATTCGGGGAAAGGAGGGAAGACATGGTGGAGAGCATGGATGTGTACGAAAATTGGGATGTCTTACATAGTGCCTTAATGGAGGTTTCCGAAAAAATTAAAAAAGCCAAAATTGAATATGGAAAAAAGAAGAAACAAACTTCATGGTGGACTAAGCATGTTAGAAATGCTGTAAAAAATGAGATACTTTAGAAAATTGAAAAAAACAAAAGGAGCGGGGAGAGGG
>SEYY01016662.1:17500-20000 GCA_009176605.1 Armadillidium nasatum
ATAAATGCTATTAGATATAGCCTATGTACCTTACAAGTTTAAGAATATAGCCAGTTAATATCTCAAATTTAAGGAACAAGAAAATCTGATCACACAAAGATCTGGCAATAAAATATTTATTATCCTTCCATTTATTTCCTTTGGTGAAATATTTGGTCAATCTGGCAACACCATATTTTCAAAAAATAGGCTTCTAATTTTACATCATCTATTTAATTATTCATTCATCAAAATTTTGGATATATCGTAGAGAATTAGCAAAGAGTTAGAATTGAGAATCTTTTTTTTTCAATAAACAGTAAAAATTGCAGATATTATATAATCCCTGCACGTTAAGGTGTATCTGCTATACTTTTGAGGTATTTTTCAAGAGTAATTATTAAACATACTTGTAATTTTATTCACTACATATAAATATTAAATTACATCAGGATTAATATGAAAAATTTTGTACAGACATGTATAAACTCCATTATCACAAGAAAGATTTTAAAGAATTTCAACACTCATGATATTCCATATTACTTTCGTTTTAAATATTTTTATAAGGTATAAATTATATAGTATAGTGTATAGTATAGTATATAAGTATTGAGAGTTTTGGCATCTTCATTGACTAATCAAGTTACATACTTGATGCAAATGTTTTGTTGTTAATGCCTTTGTATATTATTATATTAACCAAAGAATAGATATAATAAGTAAATAAACACTGATTAACAAGGCTTTGAGATTTTCAATGACGATAACGATGACGATGAGGCAATTTCAAGCAATTTCAGTCTGTGATTAGCCAATTGAAATAAATCTCTCAATTTTCATACCGGGAAAGACGAAATTGTGATGACGTGACTACCGCTTTTTTTTCGTTTATTTGAATTTGGGAACTACCAACCTACGCCATAAATTTTAGCAGGGAAAATTGCTATTCAATTTCATTACTTATTATATACGAGTATTCTTTAGTCTTGCTGACTTGACTGTGAGCGTGGCACTGTTCCAATTCTCTTTTCGTTCTGAATAGAATGATGAATAGAAGCCTACAAATACGTTTTATATTAACTGTATATAAAACTAGATGATTCTATTAATCATTCATTCCTCCAAAAGAAGCCATTCGTCATTTAGGGAAAGCCTTCGCTTATTCTTTTTCTAGCTTAATAGCTACCTGTATTAAAATCTATTAGTGAAAATAAAGAAAATCTCTCAATTACTTTTTTATTGTAGCCATTTAAATAAAAATCACAAGTAACCAGTTCAAAGCGTATTCAACCATTTTAACTCTAAATAAAATTTCGGGTTTATTTTATCGATTATCACGTGTGTGTGTTATTAGCACATAAATTAACACGTCATTTCAACGCTAATTCCAGTGTAAACTCGTACGGAACACTCATTATTTCAATTTTAACCTTAATTGTAGAGTAACATGTGTTTATAGTATGCGCATAAATTGGTAGTAATGGTCAAATGGTTTGCGGTATTATCTGTGGCGGCAATAAGGCCCCCGCAGATCTCGCGATGTAGGGTGAGCCCTGGTTCTTTGGGGGCCCTGACGGAGACGTGTGTGAAAATATAAAAAGAAATTATTAGAGATAAAACAAAGTAATATATATATATATATATATATATATATATATATATATATATATATATATATATATATATATATATATATATATATATATATATATATATATATATATATATATATATATATATAGGAAATCCATGTAAGATCTTGCAGGGGGTTCCGACGACCTTAGCTCCACCACTGGTTATTATGAGTTAATAACAATCGAAAAACTAAGCAAAAGAAAAACATTTAATACACAAAGAAAAATGTATGATAGGCAGCTGGATAATTCCGAAAAAATAAAATATTTTATCCTTTTTCTTTAAAATTCCATTCAAATTTACTTTAAATATTAATTATTATATTTATTACAATGAATTGCCAATCCGATTTTTAGAAAGGCTTCAGTAAATTATTCCTTGTTTTTCAAAGTCATGTAACAATAAAAATACGTTTAAAACCTAATTGAAAGCAACCAATCACTGATCAGTGTTATTTGTTTTTGAAAATTGAATTAAAAAAGCCTGTCAACGAACTGTATTATTTGTTTAATATATATATATATATATATATATATATATATATATATATATATATATATATATATATATATATATATATATATATATATATATATATATATATATATATATATATATATATATATATATATATATATATATATATATATATATATATATATATATATATATATATATATATATATATATATATATATAATATATATATATATATATATATATATATATATATATATATATATATATATATATATACTTTTGGGCTCATAGGAACCAAAGTTTACCTTAATAAAAAGTTACAACAATCTTATAAAATTCCTTTTCTATTACAGTGGAGCTCAATTTCGTGATGTTCCTTACCTTTTATGTTTTCGTTCTAAAG
>SEYY01016662.1:45000-48396 GCA_009176605.1 Armadillidium nasatum
ATATATATATATATATATATATATATATATATATATATATATATATATATATTATATAATATATATATATATATATATATATATAATATATATATATATATATATATATATATATATATATATATATATATATATATATATATATATTATATATATATATATATATATATATATATATATATATATATATATATATATATATATATATATATATATATATATATATATATATATATATATATATATATATATATATATATATATATATATATATATATATATATATATATATATATATATATATATATATATATATATATATATATATATATATATATATATATATATATATATATATATATATATATATTACACTTCACCACCACTCACGGGCAAAGCTCTATTCAAGGAGTGGTTGTTAATACAACAAAGAAAAGAATAGAAAAAATTAAAAAATTTACAAGTCACACCTAACGCAAATTTCTTTGGTGAGCACAGACGTAGACTTTTAATAAATTGAAATCATATTCAGTAATAGACACAGAAGATGTAGAGAATTCCACAAGGCAAAAGTGGCAGGAAAGAAGGAGGCACCACAGCGGACAAGCATGGAGTTGCCTATGTCAACACAAAATATGTGTGCAGACAATGCACCCCTTGGGCTACGAGGTATACAAATGGAAAGATCCCTCGGGCATTTGCTGCTGTAGTACCTATAGAAAAGAGACAAGTCACGAATGTGACGTCATAAAGATAATGGATTAACTGAATCAGAAAGAGCGGAACAGTTTATAATTCTTTCATTCTTTGACTAAACGCTATCCAAAAGACTGGTGAAACCTGAGTCACCCAGATATGACTGCAGTACTCCATACAAGGGCGGATAATTGTATAATTGGAGCAACAACAAAGAAGAAGAAAATTCTCGCAGACTGAACAGAACTCCCAGCTTATTTGAGGCCGCCTTAGTAACCATTGTGAAGTGATGATCCCATGACATTTTTTGTTTATGTGAAGGCCAATGATGTTTATATTGTCAGCATGTCAACATGAGAGATGGGAGAGCCATAGAAAGAAATAAAAAAGTTAGGAGGTTTCTTTGAGAGGATCAGCAAGAATTTAGTCGGAAAGATGAAGACGAGAGGCAACTCTACATGCAAAGGCAAGAGCAGATTTGAAATGAGTAGAATGGAGTGTCGAGTCATCTGCATTAGAGTGGATAGGGTTAGATGAGCAGCTGAGAGGATCATTTGTGAAAAGTAGGAATAGACTAGGAGACAAGGCAGAACTCTGAGGAACACCACTATTGACAGGAAAGGAAGAAGAAATCGCTCCATGAATAACAGCCGAAATGGATCGATTAGAAAGAAAACTAGACAAACGTAAGCAAAGAGAAGGAGGAAACCCGAGCTTGGAAAGCAGTGAAAAATGTTATACCCTGTAAAATACCTTATATATGTCAAGAGCCACCACACAAGTCACTAAGTGCAGAAGACCATAAATCTGAGATAAAAGAAGGAGAGTTGACAAGAGTTTCAAAGATCTTAAACAGAATACTAGTGAGAGCTTTAGGGAGATAGTTGAAAGGATCGGAATAGGCTGGACCAATGCTCGCTTTTACCACTGAGGTAAAGTGTTAATATTGATGCATAGTGAGAAAAGCTTTAACGAATAACGGAGCCAGCTCCAAAGCACTCTTAAAATTCGGGGAGTAATGCTATCAGGGCCGCTTGCCTTACTAATGTTCATAGATTTCAGAAGCCGATGCACCTGATCAAATGTAATCAGAGATAAAGGCATGGAACATCTGAGAGAAGAAGAAGTATGACGAGTACTGTCGGAGTCGTTCAGGGTGGAATTAGAGAAGAAAAGGAGGCCTTTTCAGTTGGAGTGTTAGCAACAGAACCGTCATAGCGAATAAGAGGAGGAAAGGAAGATTTACAGAAGTTGATAGAGATGTTTTTGGCAAGAGGCCAGCAAGATTTATCAGTAGGAGAATTTAGGAGTTTAGCACACTTCGTTTTGTGAAAGTCTTCCTTGCATGCCGAAGAATTTCCCTGAAATGTTTCCGAGCTGAATGAAAATTAGCGATAGTGATAGGAGAAAGAGAGTTTTTCCACTCTTAATACGCGATGTCTCTAGCTTGAATGGCGCGAGATAAGGCGCGATCGAACCATAGATTTTGAGGAGAAAGATTTAGATGAAGAAGGAATGAACTTGCTCAACTCATCAACGTTTACAGTCCCCACCTTATCAGAGACAGAGCAGTCCCTCTAGGGATAGTAAGCACAGAAGCAACTCAAATCCCCCCTGTCAGCCCGATGAAAGTGCTAGATGAGCTTAGGGCAGGGTGGAGCATAGTTCGAGAGAAAACATTACAATATTACATTAAAACATTAAAACATTAAAAACATTATATATATATATATATATATTATATATATATATATATATATATATATATATATATATATATATATATATATATATATATATATATATATATATATATATATATATATATATATATATAAATATATAAAGCGTAACATATGAAATGAACTGAACCACAAATATTTTAATTTTTCTGTCTGTGGGAGATAAGGATTATTGCAAATTTTCTAATATAAAAGACCTTGGAAATTTTATAATAGCTGCCATATTTATTCAATGTAAAGTACTTAAATATTTTATCTAAGCCCTGGTTTTAATATTAATGGTGGAAGACGAATAAACTGACAGACTAAACCTTATTGAGTGAATAGGGGAAAAATCTTACTGTTTTTCCGACTTTTTTTTTTTTTTTTTTTTTTTTTTTTTTTTACAAAAATTTTTTTTTTTTTTTTATTTTTATTTATTTAATATATTTATATATATTTATATATATATATATATATATATATATATATATATATATATATATATATATATATATATATATATATATAATATATATATATATATATATATAATTATAATATATATATAATATATATATATATATATATATATATATATATATTCAATTTTGCTGAGTATGCAGAATATATTTTAGATAAAATTGTAGGAATAGAGGATTTTCATGAAGTATCCAAGAAAGGCTTTTCTATCCTTATTTCTTTGGACGAAACATTTAATACCAGGATTGGAATATATTTGCAAGACGATCAGAGTCATTTAGTACCATTAATGTACCTCTTCTTTGATCCTTTTTCATTCTTAGGAGAAATATGCATAAATAAATTAAAATTCGTTTAATTTTTCGCATCTTAATGCAAAAGTATTTCTATTTATTTGTTTAGTAAATAGAAATAAGAATTTTTTTCAAGTTATTTAAACTAATTTCAGTATATATATATAATATATATATATATATATATATATATATATATATAT
>SEYY01016663.1:0-11426 GCA_009176605.1 Armadillidium nasatum
ACTCCATGTCAACATGAAGTGAAGGGGGTGCCAGTGTCAGCTGGCATTGAGGGTCAGTTGTCTTGCAAGAGCCTCTTTTCAACATTGCAAGGCACTCTCGGTGATGACGTCATCTGCACATGCACACACCTACCCCTGTGACGTCATGGCACAGGGCTATCTTCAGATTATGACGTAATCCGACCACCATTTTTCTTCATCACGTGTTTTTTATTTCCGTAGAATTTTTTTCTCTTAACTACTTGATTTCTCTCCGCCATCTTGGATATGTGGGTTCCCCCATCTTGGATTAGGCATCTGGGATCAGGTTGAGGGGATCGCGCTCTCGGCTCCTCCTCACCACTACCCCACCCACCGAAAGAGCTGATCCCCACCTGAACCCCACCAAATCCCCACACATAGGTACATGAGCCTCCCCTCTGGCGCATGAGAAACATCTCAAGATTTTACATACGCGCACAAATACACCATGGACTCGCTGTTTCTCTTCCGTATCCTTGTGAAACATACCTGTTCTCACCTAAATACAACTATGTTGTTTCAGTAGTCGAATGATTAATTGATAATGTTGCTTTAAGATGGTCTCTTACTCTCCCATTCCCTGGAAACGTCTAAAATCTCTGTATGATATTTCAAAGATTTTATCTATGTACGTTCCTGAGTCCATCGAGTGAGAAATATACATAAATATGCTACCTTCTTTCGACATAAGTTTGAAACCGTGTGATGAAGATATCGGAAACCACGTTATCAGAAATTTAAGATGGTAGATGGAAGACATCGTAGTATTTTGATACATGTGTGTGTATGAGTGTGTGTGCACGGGCACGTATGAGGAGTAGAAGAGTTCTTATACGCTTTTACTTGAATCAGTGTGTTAACCGTAAAAATAACGATAAATTTAAAATAAGTAAATTTGTTTTATAAAGATTTTACATTTTTTAAGAGAAATAATTTATTATTGAAACGATTGAAAATAAATTTTAAAGTTATATTTTAAAATAAATATAAAGATTGAAATAGGAATAAAAGATTTAACTTGAAAGAAATATTAAAAATGTAATGTGTAATAAGTTTTAAAATAATTTTAAAGAAATCAAAGAATAAGGAAGAAAAGAATAAATACCAAGACATGTGTGCTAAAGAAATAGATCATGAAATGAAAATTATATGATATAATATGAAGTAAATGTCTTCACTCGTATAAAATCCAAATTATGGTATTTATTTATTATGTAATAAGAATTTTTATTATAAATCCATTAAGTATTGTTATAGAACGACGTTGTAGGTATTAAATATTTGGATAATGTACATGGTTATACGGTAAATATTAATGAGACTGACCATAAACATGAAATATCAGGATTTGTAGGGTTACGTAGTGACCAGTCACGTGGTTATAACTTCATAGCCGCATGGTCTCCTTTAGAACTTTGGTTACAGTGAGTTAAAGTAAATAAGTATGTAATGTATAGTCAAAAACATGAAATATCAGGAATTGAATGAAAAAGATACAACCAACCAAGTGGCTATGACGTCATAGAGACAGGAATATTTTGTGTTAACTTTCAGTAAATATAAAAAGCATGCTAAATATCGGGAAAAATAGATCAAATGACGCACTTATTAAGAAAAAAAAATAGTTCCACGTTTATATCAGATTAGGACTTGAAAGCAATCGTTAAAAAAAGGTATAGTACATGAATTATGTATGACGTTACAAACATAAATATATAATACATAATAACATGGAATATGATATACTCGACCGGTATGGCATCGTCACTGATTCCAAGCCCTCCTTTGGGTTTCCGCCTTCTTTTGCTTACTATTGTCTAGTTTCTCTCAGATGTTCCATTTCGGCAGTTGTAGATGAGCGACCTCTTCTCCTTTTCTGTCAACTGTGTTTCCTAGGGTCGTTTTACACAACCTTATTCTTACTTTTCATAACTTCTTGTCAACATAAACAAAAACGTCTTGAAACCCATATCACAATGGTTGATAAACTGCCTAAAAGCTGGGATTCTGTTCAGCTGCAGATTTTTCTTCGAGCAGACTCCAGATAAAAGAGTCTTATTCTCCCTTATGGAGTACTGTTCTCACTTTGGGGGGGCTCCAGCTCTCACTCTCTGGATATGGTTGAGTCAAAAGCTAAAAGATTAGTAACTTCCCCTATTTCAAACTCTCTTGCCCTCTGTCTTGCGACGTGACGTTGTGCCTTTTTCTTTCTATAGGTACTACAAGCGGCAGGTGCTCGAGGAATGGTCTCTCGGATTCCTTCACGTTTTTGTCTTTGTTGCACAAGGGGCCCTGCCTTCGCACAATTTTTGTGGACGTAGGAATCCGGCGACACGTTGTGTACCTCTTTTCCAGCACCTCTATTCTGTGGAATCTCTACATCTTCTATTTTCCAACTGTATTAATTTCCACTTTTATATCGTCTGTTCCCACCTGAGGGCTGTGCGTTAGGTGTGTGTGTTTGTATGAGTTTTGTCCTTGTGTGTGTGTGCCCCCTCCTTGAAAAGGGCTCTGCCCGTGAGTGGTGGCGTTTTGTAAAAAAAAAAAAAAAGAATACGTAGTAATACAGAAAATGTATGACGTCACAATATTTACATTCGTATTGGCAAATATGATGATATTTGGTATAATGATTAAAAAAGTTTAGTGAGCTATGGTGAATTGAGATATATTTTGAAAGATTTAATTAAGAAAAGTATATAAGGTTCTATAAATTAGATGTTAGAGAGATGATGAAATGTGTTTAATCATGTCGAAGTGATAAACGTTTGACAGTATATGGAGATTAAGGTAAATGTTGGGAGGATTATGTAATGAAATGCTTGTCAATATCAATAAATTATGTGTTGGAGAGCTGTCAGTATATCTTTGATAATGTTTAAATAAAAAAAAATTTAGTGAACCATGGTGAGTTAGGATATATTTTGGGAGGTTTAGATAAGAAATGTATGTAAGGAACTAAAATTTAAATGTTAGAGAGATGTTTATTTATGCTCGACCTTTTCAAAATGTTAAACGTTAGGTAGTATATGGAGATTAAGTTATATGATGGAAGGGGGGATTAGGGTGATGAATTGTATTTTAAGTTATATAATGTGTGTATTAGAGAGATAACAGTATATCTTTGATCATATCTTTGCGAATAATTTAAGTTGAATGTGGAGAATTAAGATAAATATCTATGAGTTTATGCCGAATATTAATGTAAAGATCTATAATTTAAATGTTAGATAGATGATGGAATGACTCTGTTCATGCCTTTGTGATAAAGTTAAGTTAACCTTGGAGAATCAAATTAAATTTTGAATAGTTTCCAGGTGAAAAAATAAATGAAAAGTTCTATGACTTGCGTACCATATACATACAAGGATGACTTTGCTCGTACATTCAATACAAAAGTTAGATTAAATACGGATATTTAAGTTATATTTTGGAGGGAATAGGGTATGAAGTTCATATAAAGGTTCAATAGATGGTGTGTTAGAGGGAAATAGGCATATCTTTGATCAAGTTTTAATGATAGAAAGTTAAATGGGTTATTGCGAAATAAAACATATGATGAAAGATTTAGATAAGAAATGTATATAGGATCTATAAATTACATGTTAGAGAGATGATGATTTGTGTTCGATCTTGTCAAAGTGTTTAAAGTCAGGTAGTATGTAGTACTTAAGTCACATCTTGGGATTAGGGTAAGAAATGTATGTCAAGTTCTATAAGTTGCGTGCTAATAGAGATGTCGGAATATCTTTGACCATACCTATGTGAAAAATATAAGCTGAATATTAGTATAAAGTAGTGCAATTTATACACTTGATAGAAGATGACATATCTTTGTTCATGTCTTAATGTCAAAGTTGAGTTAACCATGTTGAATAGTTTTGAGGTGAATAGTGAATGAAAAATTACATAACTTGCTTACCAGATAGATACTAGCATTACTTTGTTCATGCATCAAATAAAAAAAAGTAGGTTAAAAACAGGGGATTTAAGTTATATATTGATGAGGCTTAATGTGAAAATACATGCAATTACAATAAATATAAGTTAAAGAGATGGCTGTATGTCTTCGATCATGGTTTATTGATAAAGAGTTTAGCGTACTATGGTGAATTAAGAAATACATTGAAAGAATTAGATAAGAACTACATGTAATATCCTATAAATTGTATGTTGGAGAGAGGAAAACATGTGTTTGGTTATGTCGAAGTATTAAAAGTAAGACTGTATAAGACATTAAGATTAAGGCTGAAGGGCATAGGGTATGAAATGTGTGCCAGAGAGATGTCGGCATGTCTTTGATCATGTCTAAGAGTTAAAAAGATAGATTGTATATTGAGTTTTAAAGTAAATGATGTGGAACTTGGGGTTAGAAATGCATTTCAAGGATCAATTAATTATATGATATATGTAATATGCTATATGGAGATTCAAATTATATATTGAATAGTTTTGATTGAACAATGAGTGTAAAAGTTATGTAATTTGAATGTCAGATAGATACTAGCATGCTTCTCTTCATGCATTAGTGATAAAATTTATTTTAACGTTTATATTTATGACGCATACTGAGAGACTTAGAGCAGAAACCTACACAGTGTCTTTGATAACAAGCGTTGTAGAAATGTCTGAATACAGTGAGAGATCATGAATACAGTGTAAATAAAAGCTTTCAGTTTGCGTAAGAGAGAAATTTTGCGGGACGAATATATTTAGAAGGGGAGAGAAGAGCTTAAATGAGTATATGTTTGTTAGAAGTAATATACATGATTTTCACTTCGATATTTAAGCATAACGGTGTGTGTGCAATGGTAAAATTTTAAACAACCAGTTTTGTTGGTTACAATTGCTGTGTTGCGTACAAATGTGAATGCGATTGTGATGAGTCCTTTACGTATTACGTACTTTACTACGTGCATGAGCGAAGAAATAGAAAAAATTTCAAAGTCTGCGTTAGATAACGGATGAGTTGGTTACCATGGCAATTTCATTATCAGGTAGCATGGTGATTCTTCGATGTGTATGTGGTTTGTATGTACTTGTGTATGTTTGTGTGTGAAGAAGGTGTAAAGATGCATGGAAGCAGTCAAGTCAACTATGAAGCGAATAAATAAGGAAAAGTATGACGTCAACATTTTTACATTGTATTTGAGAGTGATAAATATTCCACTAAAAATAAAAATGTCCCGTGATGATGACGTCATGAGAATTCACATATGCGTTCGCGCACCTCATTGCGTTATTTAGCGCGTTCGCCTGAGGATTTAAAGTTACGTGATATTGATGACGTCATAAAGGAAAAAATGCAGACATAGTCTCATGATTGCCCGTGCCATGACGTCACAGCTTATGGTGTGGGTTTGTTGTCTGTTTTAATCACCCTTTCATGTTTTACTACGTGAAGGTATAATTTAATAATTTAATAAAAAAAAAAAAAAAAAATAAAAAAATAATAAAGACTAATAGAAAGATAAAAAATAAAATATAAAAATGAAAAAAATAAAATAAAAGAAAAATAAAAAAAAAAAAAAAAAAAGAAAAATTTTTTTTTAAAAAAAAAAAATAATTAAAAATAAAAAATAAATAAATTTTTTTTTTTTTTTAAAAAAATTAAAAGAAGAAATAAAAATAAAAATAATAAAAGATGAAATAAAAATAAAAACACAAAGACGAACAGAGATGTTGTTTAGTTAAATAAAACATAAATCAGGACTTGAATGCAATAATAAAGAAAAATTTTCGTACAAAAAATATTGTCGTGACATCATAACATTTTAATTAGTATTTTAAGGTAAAAATAAATGTCACTGTGATGACTCATGAAGTTTAGAATGTCTCGCGTGCTTATTTCGACATCACGGCTATGACCTGAGAAGAATCTTGAAGAAAAACTACGGAGATGAAATAGTTATAACCATAAATAATATTGTTATGTAACAATAGATGATTAATATACAATCAATAAATAATAATAATAATAATAATAATAATAATAATAATAATAATAATAATAATAATAATAATAATATCGATTTCAAAGTAGAAACGTGGCGGGTGAATAGAATATTTCGCTCATTCTAATGTATGATGATCAAGTTGGCGTTGTGGTAGCGTGATGAAATTCAAATCAGAAGGTCGAGGTTTCAATTCCTGGTCTCACAATAGTTTTAAGTTTTTACTGTGAATTTTGGACGAGGATGAAGTTTGATTTTCACTCAATATATGGACCTGGGGTCAAGAAAATATGGCGAGAAAATTCAAATCCAAGACGGAGGAAAAAAATTTACAGAGCTGAAAACCCCGTGATCAAAATGACGGAAACTACATGTCCAAAATGGTGTATGCCAAATCCTAGATGGTGGACAGAAAATCAAGATGGACGAATGCAGGAAGGCTGATACCAAATAGATGATGGCAGATACCTAATCCAAGATGGCGGATGCCTAATCAAAGATGGGGGACCCACAAATCCAAGATGGCGGACAGAGTTCAAGTAGTTAAGGAAAAATATACGGAAATAAAAACCACGTGATGAAGAAAAATGGTGGACGGATGACGTCATAGTCTCAAGACAGCCCTGTGCCATGACGTCAAAAGGGTAGGTGTGTGAGAATGTGCAGAACATCCGCACAAAAATCAACATCCGCATCCGCATCCACATCCGCATTTTCAAAAATTCAACATCCGCATCCGCACTTTCAAAAATTCAACATCCGCATCCGCATCATTCAACATCCGCATCCGATCCGCAAATTAGAAAATAAGATATCCGATCCATCAATAATATATATATATATATTATATAATTATATATATAATATATATATAATATAATATATAAAATATATATATAGTATATATATATATATATATATATATATATATATAATATGCGAATTGTAGATCAAGAGTGAGGGTGAAGAGAGAACTATCGGAATTGGTTTAGCATAGTGGGATTGAGACAGGGGTTTGTAATATCATCATGTTATTTAATCTATTGATGTATGGTTTACTTAGAAAAATGGAGAGAGAAGGAAGAGTGTTATGTTGAGAAATATGGAGATGTGTGAATGTTTTGATGCGTGTTTGTGGCAGAATCTGGAGAAAAGATGAGAATACTTTTGAGAGAGTTTGAAGGGAAATGCAAACACGAGATTGAATTCAATCTAGCCAAGATAAAGTTATGAGGATTGGAGGTGGGGATGAGGAAATGTGGAGGGAGGAATTGGTTTGTAGAAGTGTGAGAAGAACGAGGAGTGAATGATTCAAATAATCTAGAGGGTGGAAAAAGCAGTAAAGAATAGATGGTAGAAGGAATGAAAGTATTGGGGGCATAAGAAAAGTATGGAAGAAAGGAAAAATTTCGAAAGAAATAAAGATAAGAATGTTTGAATGTATGTGTTCACTTTCTGTATTGTATGTGTATAGACGATAAGTGCTCGGTCGAGAAAAAGTTTCAATATCTTTGAGATGAAAGATTTGAGAGCGATATATAAATGAGAAGGATTGATAGGATTAGAAATGAAAGAAGGAGATGTGTAAATGGAAGAAGGGTAATTAAATAGAGAGGAGGGTGTGCTAAATGGTTGGACATATGTGATGATGAAAGAGAACAGAATGGTTGGCAAACGTAGATCGATGTATATAGGGGAAGGGTAGGGGGGGAAGGCCGAAGTGGAGATGGATGGTGGAGTGAGAGTGATTTTGATGGAAGGAATTGATTTAGACGAGGGTAGAAGATTGTGGAGACAGAGATGGAGGGAGTGGTGAAAGGTTGAAAGTAAAATAGTTATGTTTGTAAAGAATTGTGGCGGGCACCACTCACGAAAGTGGGAAGGTGATAGTAAAATATATATTATATATATATAAATTTATAATATATATATATATATATATATATATTATATATATATATATATATATATATATATATATATTATACATACATCGCATCCGCATCATCGCATCCTTATCAAAATTCAACATCCGCATCCGCATCCGCATCCGAACTTTTAAAATTCAACATCCGCATCCGCATCCGCACTTCTTCAGAATTCAACATCCGCATCCTCATCCGCATCCGCATCCGCAAATTTGAAAATATGACATCCAATCCATCACTAATTTGTATGAAATTGGGATAAAATTAGAAGTGGTAAGGAAAATATTGTTATGGGTAACATATTACTCTTCTTAAGCCGGAGAAAAACTGACTTAACCAACATATATAAATATATATATATATATATATATATATATATAATATATATATATATATATATATATATATATATATATATATATATATATATATATATATATATATATATATATATATATATATATATATATATATATATATATATATAATATATATATATATATATATATATATATATATATATATATATATAATATATACTATATATATATATAATATATATATATATATATATACACATACATATGCAAAAATAGCGATACCATTCTAGGGTTAAACATAGCAATCAATTTAAACAAACTTTCGATGTTTCGCTTTTTACACTTAAACCATTTTCAGGAATGCTGAAAAATGAACAGAAAAGGAAAATTATATAAGCATTAAAACTTGTAATAAAATAATAAATTGATTAACACTACATACAATAATACATTTTTATTGTGTGTAATATTAATATATTTTTTATTATTTTTCCAGGTTTTAATATGCTTATCTAATTTTTATTTAAAAGAAAATAAATAAGATTTCTTTAAGGTGGCATTGCCAGCTAATCATACGAATAGTAGTTCAATTAGGGTATATCTGAAGCTACCAGGGGGGGGTTTCACGAGTGATTCTGTGAGCTGAGGGATCGGTGAGTTCATGGTGCTCATGAAAAGAATTAGGGAATGATATGTATATGCTGAGGGTGGGACAAGAACCTACGCGTAGGGATCAGGAGGGGGATCAACACTCTCAGTAGGTGGAGCAGGGGTGAGGAGGTTCCGAGAGCGCAATCTCTCCCTCCCGATCCCCCGCAAAGATTCTTGTAATGCTCCCCAGCGTATACGAATCATTCTTAATCCTTTTCATGCACATCATGAATTTACCGACCTCCCACCTCACATAGCCAATCGTGAAACCTCCCGTGGTTGTTTTGAACATGCCTTTATTGAACTGTTATTCATTTGATTTGCTGGCGATGGCCCTGTAAAGTAATATCTTACCTATTTTCGGTGAAAATATATTAAAAACCTATAACCTATATAACGAATCGAAAATGACATTGACTTACGTTTCTGAATCTTTCAAGGAAGAAATATACATAGATAAGCTATCTTACTTTTGAAATACGCCCTCGAAGAGAGATTTAGTCTCCATATATGGGATAAAAGCATGGTGAATAACAAAATTTGAGGTAATGCCCATAACACTTATATGAAGAAAGATGAGAATATTTGATTTCAGCAATATTTTTCTCAGTCTGAAAGAAAAATTCATGATGCCGGGGTTGAGTAACCATGTGATCAGAAAATATGTTTGTGAAACTACATGGTCAGGAAAAAATTTACTAAGATGCAAATCACAGATACAGAAATCCAAGATGACAGAAACCATGTGGAAAGAAATTAAAGATGGCTGCGAAAACTCATAAACAGAATTCCAAGATGACGGAAACTACATCGACAGAAATCCAAGATGGCAGATAAAACCACGTGGACAGAAATCCAAGATGACGAATAAAACCATGAGCACTAATAACCCAAAATGTCGGAAACGACATGATCAAGATGGCCGACACCACGTAATCAGAAATTCAAGATGCCGGACGGATGACGTCCTAGTGTCGTGATGCCCCTTGCCATGATATTACAGGTTCAGGGTAAGTGTGTGTGCGAGGAGTAGAAGAGTTCTTTTACGCTTTATATGTTTCACTGTTTTAACTAAGAAAAAACGATAAATTTTAAATAAACAAAATTGGTTTGGCAAACGTTTTTACAATTTTTAAGAAAAATAAAACAATTTATTATTGAAAGGTATGAAAATAAATTATAAAAGTTATAACTTGAAAGAAATATAAAATTGTAAAGTGAAATCAAATTAAAATAATCATAAAAAGTTATAGCTTGAGAGAAATATAGAAAATGTAATGGGGAATGAGTTTTAAAAATAATTTTTAAAAGTCTTCGTCTGAAAAGAAACAGAAAATGTAATACATGAATCAGTTTAAAAATAATAGTTTGAAAAAAAGGGTTGAATATCCAAAAATATGTATATGGCATCAGGGTGCATTAATGAAATAGAGTCATGAGATGGAAATTATATGGTGTAAAATTAAGTAATGATGTCTTCACTCAAATAAAATCATGTTAGGAGCCCGATTTATTACGTAATACAGTCATAGAATAATATCGCGGAAACGAGACAGTTGGCTTAGATACTGTAAATACTGAAAGGGAATGAAGTGAGTCATAAACATGAAATTTCAGGAATTGATGGGCAATAATACAAATATCGACCACTTGATTATGACGTCATAGACACAATGTTTCCTTTCTTATTTGAGTATATTATAGTTTAGTGGTAGCTTGATGGATTTCAAATCAGATGAAATTTCGAAACCTAAATTCATCAAAGTTTAAGGGTTCGTATCCTGGGTTGGAATATTGAAAGATTGATTTTCACTCGATAAATGGTGCTACGGTCAAGAAAAAATGGCTGGAAAATTTAAAAACCAAATCCAAGAAGGCGAAAAAACGTGGTCAATAAAAATTCAAGATAGCAGAAACCACGTGATCAGAAATCCAAAATGTTGGGCAGAAAACAAGATAGAGAAAAACCATGTGATCTAGAGAAAATCTACGGAGATGAAAACAACGTGATCAGAAATCCAAAATGGTGGATGGATGACGTGACATGCTGGGGAGCATTACCTTGCAATATTGCGAAGAGTCTTGCAATGACACCTTACCCTCAGTTTCAGCTGTCGCTGCATTACAGAGCAAATCGTATCAAGTTGGTGTGATCTAACTAATGGTGTCATGCGCTAGACAATGCTAGAAATTGCTAGAAGGTGCGAAAAAAGGCTAGAAAGTACTAGAAATGGTTAAAAATGATACTCAGGGAAGAGCATAAGTGCCATGAGTGCCAAAGGGGGAGTCGCACGTGCCGTGGGAAAAAGTGGCAGGACCTAAAGGGAATAAAATAATTAGTTATGTGTCAAAAATTTCGAATTAAGGGGATTAATATAATTAATTAGGTGAAAATTTGCATTAATTATCGGATTAACCGGAATAAAAATACCTTCCTAAAATTGCCCTCATTTTCCCTCACTCAAAGCATGCTCATGAAAGAACGTGAGGTTGAACTGGCACTGGCATAGTGCCAGCCGTCGATATATATATATATATATATATATATATAT
>SEYY01016664.1:0-2500 GCA_009176605.1 Armadillidium nasatum
ATTCAGTCTCTTCCCTTCCGAGATCTATACGAAAGAACCACAACCATAATCAGTGTTGTGTACTTTGAAATCCCCAAAATAGAGAAGGAGAGAAGTATTTGAATAAGAAGATGTAATAATCTCAAGAGAAATAGTCAAAATACTCAAAATAAGGGAAGGAAAACCCGCTCCTCTGAAAAGAAGAGTAAAATAAAAACAAGATCAATGTAGTAGTAAGAAGACATTTTTAATAAGCCATTGAACATTGAACTTAGTTCAATTGAGATTTTCATAACACGTTAATATATATATATATTATATATATATAATATATAATATATATATATATATATATATATATATATATATATATATATATATATATATATATATATATATATATATATATATATAATATTTTTATTTTTTTTTTTTTTTTTATTTTGTATTATTATTATTTTTGATTATTATTAATTATTATTATTATTATATTATATTAATTAATAATTATTATTTTATTAATTATTATTATTATTATTATTATTATTATTATTATTATCATTATTATCATTATTATATTTTTATTAGTGGTAGTAATTGTGGTAGTATATTAAGTTTTTCTGGAGATATATAATATATAATATATATATATATATATATATATATATATATTAATATATATATATATATATATATATATATATATATATATATATATATATATATATATTATATATATATATATATATATATATGGACGTACGTGACCTTTGTTTTTACATATAATCTCTTCTATGATTCTGCTTTTGGCGCTTTTATAAAAGCTAAAAGAGGTTTGCCAATGGTGGCACAATACCCAATAATAAAACATTGATTTTTTGGTATAAGAACATTCAATTCGAGATTATATATATATATATATATAATATATATATATATATATATATATATATATATATATATATATATATATATATATATATATATATATATATATATATATATATATATATATTGGTGTTCCGGTCTTTGGCATTTCGGTGAATCTTTTAATGTTGCGTTAGACATATAGAAAGTCTTCGATAGAGTCTGGCACAAACCTTAGATTAGATTGCACCTTTTCGAGGACTGATGTGTGAGTAGAACCACCCTAGATGTGGGAAGACGTACTCCATACAGAGGCGAACAGCATCTCTATAAAAAGCATGCAATCGGGGTGGCGTGAATAAATTTCAAAGATACCTCAGAACACTGAACCTCTTAGAAGATTGTTTAAAAATTGAAGTAATGTTTTCCTTTCAAAAAAGGTCATCTACAGAAGAAATCAAATTTGGAAATCAAGGTTTTGTGCCAGTCTCTATCGAAGGCTTTCGATAGGTAAAGTGCTACAGAAAAAGTTTCACCGAAATGCCGAAGAGTGGAGGGCTTAGGAACAGTGAGAAGGGAGAGAAGATCATCAGTGGAGAGCTCTTTGCGAATGCCATACTGCCGATAAGAGATAATATTAAGAGATCTGAGGTATTTCCAAATCTTACTGTAAAGGATAGATTCTAAAACTTCAGAAAGAAAGGAGGTTACAGAAATAGAACGATAGTTGGAGGGTTGAGAGGGTTCCCTCCTTCTTCAGCACAAGCTGAATGTGCGCACGTTTCCAGCAAGAAAGGAAGTTTGAAGTATAGAGACAGAGAGGAAATTGATTACCAATGTCGAGTGCAAGCTCAGAAGCGACTAGTTTTGAAAACCGTTGGATAGAATTCATTGTTTCTTAGCGTTAAGCTCAGAGAGAGCAGAAGTGACGTCCTTAGAATAAATTACAATATAAATCATAAATGAGTTGAAGGAGGTTGCGAGAGAATTAATAGTTCAAGAATCGTCTCTGGTGGAATTACAATCAAAAGTTTGAGCGAAGAGTTCAGCTTTAGTAGAAGGTAAAACGGCAGTTGTGGAGGAAAAGAAGAAGAAGCAATGTTAGAGTTGACATTATAATTATAATTTTTTTTTATTTATTTATTTATTTACTTTTTTTTGTGCAAAATTCAAGAAATGGCTTGGGGTGGAACCAGAAAAATTATTGCATTTATGACGGAAAATTAATTCTTAGTGTTAAGGAGAATAAATTTTGTAAGAGTTGCACGAGTTGCACATGAGTTGCATGAGTTTCTGGAGTTTGAAGACAACGGTAATCCCTGAAGGCAGCATCCCTGCAGCGTATAGCACTAGAACATGCAAGTTAAACCAAGGTTTGTTAGATTTAGTAGAAGGAAAAAAATATGGAATGTACTCCTTCATGCCAGAAGAGAATCACCTCAGTTATGCGCTCTTCACATTCCAAGGGATCCCTCCCACGGAAACAGTAATCATTCAAAGGGAAATAAGAGAAAGAACAACTAAAGCAAATCCAGTTAGTAGCACTGAAATACCAGAAACATATTATATATATATATATATATATATATATATATATATATATATATATATATATATATATATATATATATATATATATATATATATTATATAT
>SEYY01016664.1:15000-16813 GCA_009176605.1 Armadillidium nasatum
GCTACAGTTATTTTATCTATACTATTATTTTCAGCTATATTTCAGTTATCTGCATAGTTTATGTTATTTTACCTCTAAGGAAATTGCCATTAGCAATTATAGCTGCAGTGCAACAACTATTTTAGTCTTTAGATAGGCTTTAGGAATTGGAAGTGGTCTCGTAACTAATCAAGTAACCACTGATATTTTAGTTACTAATGAGATTTCTAGGAGTATTTATGCACCCAAAAGAAAAACTACTCTAGTTGAGTAGTTTTGGGTCCTCAAAACTGGTATCAAGTTTGAGGAAACAAAGTTTTCAACTTGAGAACTTTTGACAAATCAGAATGAAAAGAAATAATTTTTTTTCAATTCAGCAGCTAAAAAATAAAAATTTTGTAATACATTAAAAAGAAAAGAATTTTGGGCTCAGTATGGGTAATTATTTTTAAATAACACAATTATCTATAACATGAAATGTTAACAGATTTAAATTATAAGCACACACACGCACACACACATTGCGATATATATAATATATATATAATAATATATATATATATATAATATATAATATATATATATAATTATTATTATAAAATATAATAAAATATATTATATTATATATATATATATATATATAGTATATATATACCCCGCCAGGAAGGGTCTGCGTCTGATGGTGGGACAATCTTCTGGCCTCGAATCATATCCCAGAGTTCTCAGAAGAAGATTTGCGCAATAGAAACGTGTTTTTTTTTTTTTTTTTTTGACAAATCTGACATTTGCTAATGTTGATTTGAATCCATAGCAATATGTTGCCAATATGGTGACATTACTTTTGACAAATACAAGCTTTTATGCAATCGTTGTGGCCATTTCTGGAAACATTTAGCAATATTTACGTTGTATCAGTTTCTTTTTTAACTTTTTATAATGTTGAAAATGTTATTAAAATAAATAAATGTTTTTGTTTACCTTCCCACTTTTTATTGTCGTTTTCTAACATGTTGCCAAAATCTGGCAACATCAAATACTCTAAAATATGGCAACCTTTGACAAACTACGCAGCCTACTCTTCGTTTCTAAATGTTCGATATTTCCCCTTTTCTTTAAAGAAATAAAAGGGAAAAGGGGAAATATTTTTTCCGATAAGTATAATTGATCAAAAATTTGATGACTTTTTTTTTTTTTTTTTTTTTTAATAAAAAATCAAATTTTTTTTAAAAAAAATTTTTATTTTTATTTTATTATTATTATTTATTATATTATTATATATATTATTATTATTTATTATTATTATTATTATTATTTTATTATTGTTATTATTATTATTATATTATTTTATTATATTTATATATTATTATTATTATTATTATTATTATTTATATTATTATATTATTATTATTATTATATTATTATATTATTATGATATTATGATTATTATTATAGTAATAGTAGTATATTTAATTTTTAGGAAAATTTCTTGATTTGAGAAAGATATTTTCAATATGATCAATTTTTTTTTTTTTGTTTATTTTTTTTTTTTTTTATTTTCTCTGTATGTGTTCCATTTACAGTCATAAACCTTTTACCCTATTTTTAACCCCTAAACCTCTCAAGGGGATGAGTATCTAAAGCGTAGAATTAACGTACATCTGGCAACAAGAGAATTCTTGAAATTTTGAACGAAATATTTGACTGTTCATATTTCTGGTCTTTCTCTCTCTGCTTTCTTTAACAGAACGGATGATTGAGCGATCATTAAAAAATTATAATTATTATTGTCTTTCATATAGAGACCTTACGTTTCTTTCTAACTTATGCAAGATGA
>SEYY01016665.1:0-10000 GCA_009176605.1 Armadillidium nasatum
GCCTTCCTTTTTTCTCATGCTTATTACAGAGGAGGAGCAAGTCTGTTTTTGTCTGCCAGAAGGGCTTAAAATTATAGAAACTGCGATTGTTTAAAATAGTTCGTATTGCACCTGAATCAGTACAATTTATCAATAGCAATTTGTAATTATACTTAATTCCTGACAGAAACCTGTTATTATCAGTCATTATGAATCAGGTTTCCAGAGGTAAGTTCGTTATAATTTTCTAAAAAGTGACTATTATTCCAGGTCTGGAAAGTTTACTCCGGACTTTCATCTTCTCTATTCCAAAACTTTAGTATGGTGTTACAGCCTTGAAGACCATTTCCATTTAAGATTTCATGATTGATGACTAAGCAAGGAAATTTATTATCTAGTTATGAAATTTCACGTAATTTCTTTAAAGTTTGGGAGTTGTAAATAAATACTATACAAATTTATATATATTTAAAAAATACTACCCAGAATATAAATTTATTAAATAAAAAACAAAACAAAAAAAATATTAGGAAAAAATTTATATTAAAAGGATATTAACAAATACTTCAAAATTATATTTATTTCATTTTTAGTAAAATAGAACTGGAAATTATAAAACATGTATAATGTATTTGAATCATATAAAAAAAAAATTTAAACAAACTGGATATATACTGACTTTGAAAACTGCACATTTTGGTACCACCTAAAGACATTAGTAAATTCTTGTGATTTTTTGGTGACATTTATTCCTCTTCGGCCAAGGTCTTCAAGGGTTTCAGGCCAAATGGCATTTGGTTCACCTTGTAACGAAAGAAGCTTCAGACTTGGAAAGTAAGATAAAAAGGGAACCCAATCAAGTGTAAAAGCTATTTCACCCAGATTCAACTGAAGTCTTTCCACTGAACGTGCTTTAAGAGACAACATAAGGGATTCTAGGCAACAACAGTCCGGAATATATATGGCAAAATTCTGTATATATATATATATATATATATTATATATATATATATATATATATATATATATATATATATATATATATATATATATATAATATATATATATATATAGTATATATATATATATATATATATATATATATAGTACGTTACTCTATATCGCTACTTTATATATTATAGCAAATCTTTAAAATTTACAAATAAGTTACGAAATATACGTATGTTACATATATTATATATATATATATATATATATATATTTATATATATATATATATTATATATATATATATATATATATATATATATATATATATATATATATATATCACCACCGCTCACGGGCAGACCCCTATTCAAGAAGAGGGTATTAGACCAATAAGAAAACCCCTGCAAATACCACCTAACGCAAATTTCGTATGTGACCATAGACGTGGGCTTTAGCGTAATTGAGATTAAATTCGGCAGGAAATACAGAAAATGGTAGAGAATTCCACAAAATAGAGGTGACTGGAAAGAAGCCACTACAGCGGACAAGTCTGAAGTTGTCTATGTCCACACATAATTTATGTGGAGACAATGCACCCCTTGTGCTACGAGTCTGTCGTAAAGATGGAGATATACGAGTGGACAGTTCCCTCGAACATTTGCCGCTGAAGTACCTATAGAAAAGAACAAGCCATCAACGTCACGTCGCAAAGATAAAGGGCCAAGTGAACGGAACAGTTTATGTCTTTAGCCTTTGACTCAACCCTATCCAAAAGATGGGTGAAACCTGAGAAATACCAGATATGAGAGCAGTACTCCATAAAACTGAGAATGAGCCCTAGCAACCGTTGTGATACGAGATTTCCAAGATTTTTTTGTTTGTGTGAAGACAAAAGATGTTTATACTGTGAACAGGAGAGACGAGAGAACCATCCAAAGAAATAGAAAAGTTAGGAGGTGTCTTTCAAAGGGAGATTTAAAGAAGTTGAGTTTTTAGACTTGAATTTCATAAGGTTGAGAAGATCCCAATAGGAAATTCTATTCAGATCAGCAGAATGGCATCGAAAAGATGAAGACGAAAGGCAACTCTAGATGCAAAAGAGGGAGCAATGGATGGGGTAGACGAGCAGCTGAGATCTAATGAAAAATAGAAATAGAGTAGGAGACAAGACAGAACCCCTGAGGAATACCACTACTGACAGGAAATGAAGAAGTCGCCCCATCAACAACAGTCGAAATGGAACGATTAGAAAGAAAGCTAAACATAAGTAAAGAGAAGAATGTAACCCAAAGGAGGGGAACTTGGAAAGCAGTTACGCAAGACATACCCAGTCAAATGCCTTTGATATGTCAAGCGCCACCACACACGTTTCCCCATGGTCCCTAAGGGCAGAAGACCATAAATCTGTGAGATAGGAAAGTATATCACCAGTAGACCTCGAACATCGAAAGCCATACTGGTGATCATAAAGAAGAATGGGATACCAGATGATTTAAGAAATGAAAGTTGAAAAGGGTTTCAAAAATCCTAAAATACAAGTGAGAGCTATAAGGTGATAGTTAGAAGAATCAGTGCTACTACCTTTCTTCGAAATAGGTTGGACTAATGCGTATTTGACCATAGAGAGAAAAGTTGAACGATGGACGGAGCCAGCTCAGAAGCACACTCCCTTAAAACTCGGGAAGGAATGCCAACCAGGCCGCTTGCTTTCTTAACGTTCTTAGATTTCTGAAGTCCCAATTTTATTTCAAATTGTAGTTAAGTCCGCTACAATGCATCTGATCAAATGTAATCACAGGAAAGGCATAGGATATCTGAGAGAAGAAGAAGTAAGAGGAAGATTACCGGAATCGTCTAGGATTTAATTAAAGGAGAATAGGAGGTCGAAGAGATTAATTAGCCTTTACAGCTGGAGTGTTAGCAACAGAATCATCAGAGCAAATAAGAGGAGGAAAGGATGATATATATATATATTATATATATATATATATATATATATAATATATATATATATATATATATATATATATATATATATATATATATATGAAAAATATAATTATTTTCTTATTCATGCTATCCAAAAAATGAATCGAACATTAGACAACAAATTAATAACATTCAAAATTTTATACATCCGCATTTAATAATTGTGGATGCGGATGGCACATACATCACTAATATATATATAAAAAAAGGTCCGCATAAAGATATATAGAGGGCATATAAGCATTTAAAAAGATTTTGGGGTTCATGATTGCCTCAAGAACACAAATAATCGATGACCAAATTTCAACATTGTTATTGTTATAAATTCGCCTTTTTTTCTCTATGTAATTAATTAAATATTAATATTTCTTTATTAAGATAGAGAAAATGTATTACAACAGCAAAATATGTTAATATTTAACAGATTAGAGCTTAGTTCTCTACCTTCTTTACATAATTAAATGCTAATAAAAAAAATTTTAATATCAATCTCAAATCTCAATGGTTTGCTTATATCATTCAATATTATTTCCATTCATCATGCTATAAAGATGACATTCTCCAAATTTTGTACAATTATTGTTAACATATAAACGAAATATTATAGAGTATATATATATATATTTTTAGACTTGTTAATTACGTTAAATTGCTTTTCATATTAATTATCTAATTTCTTCAATTATTGTAATTAATTATAATCATTTGATCTATTTAAAGTTTATCAGCTTTGAGTTGGAGAGAATGATGACTTAAAAGAAAACATCGTTACAAAAATCTTTTTTGAAAAGTGCGTAAAGTGCTTAAAATTTTCGATAAATTGACCTTTTGCTTTTGTGGAAAGAAGTAGTGTTCGAATTTGCTTCGCAAATATTTCGTTTTCGTTAAAATCTTTTTGCATCGTTATACTTTTCCATACAAATTTTTTAAAAGTGCTAAAATTCAAAACTGTGTTAATTCGAGAATTTCGATTCAAAAGATTTATCGCTTTTAGAGAGTTTTGTGATTTGTATTTAAAATTAATAATGGTGAAAGTTAAGTTATTGTGCGCTTCGTTGACATAACGCCTTTCGATAAACAATTTTTACCCGGGTAAATTTTGGAATAAGGTCGATAACGGAGTGGTACTGTATCTGAAGCTTTTCCCTTACAAAAACTAACCAGCTCGAACCTCTGGAGAAGGACATCAAAAATTTTCAACTTTGGATAGAAGACGTCAAAAATTTCTTAAAGAGAAATGCTACGAACTTGTTACATCAAAATAAGGTATATTTTCTTCTAAAGTTATTTTTCTCTAGAGATGATATTCGAATAAATATTTAAACTTTAAATATTTAAATGCTAGAAAGTGAGATTCGAGCAGAATTTTTAAATTCGTACTTGCTATGTTGGGAATTGCAAGCTGCTGCTCCTAAGCTTCTTGTTTAACCATCTACAATCCCAATAATATATATATATATATATATATATATATATATATATATATATATATATATATATATATATATATATATATATATATATATATATATATATATATATATATATATATATATATTATATATATATATATATATATATATATTTCGATATTTTTTATATCGATATTTTATTTTAATCGATATTTTATAACCTATAATTAGCCTTAGGCTATATGTCGTGCAAACGTTCTTGTGTACGTTAGGTCTCTTTTACGGCAAATTCTTGTGTAGTTAGGCCTCTTTTTACGGCAACTTCGGTAGTTCAGGTTATAAGTCGAATTAGGTTCTGCTAGAAAAGTAAGTAATAATAATTGTGTGTATGTCTAGTAATAGTACTCTGGCAACTCTCTTGTTTACGATAGGCTTCTCCGATATTTTCGATTTTCGATATTTTTTAAAATCAAACAGAAACAACTCACTTTTAATATATATTAATATATATATATATATATATATATATATATATATATATATATATATATATATATATATATGTTAGGTGTAGATTGTTTCTGACTTTCGATATTTTTTATATCGATATTTTATTTTAATCGATACTTTTATACCTATTTTTTTCAGTTTGCGTTTGACTGTGAAGATATAAGTAATTTGTTCTTTTCAGTTCAGATACCTTAAATTTAGGTTATGTTAATAAACTATATTTAATACATTAAAATTATTATTATTTAGTTAAATTAAGGCAACTTCGGTAGTTCAGGTTATGATAAGTCGAATTAGTTCTGCTAGAAAAGTAAGTAATAATAATTGTGTGTATGTCTAGTGTAATATGGCCGTAGCCTCTAATTCTCGGCAAAGTTATTGTTTAAGTTAGGCCTTTCGATATTTTCGATTATCGATATTTTCTGACAATCGAAAGTCAGAAACAATCTTACCTATTATATATATATATATAATATATATAATATATATATATATATATATATATATAATATATATATATATATATATATATATATATATATTATATATATATATATATATATATAGATATATTGAAATTAATAAATTAAAAGTAGAAAATTTAATATAATTTCTGAACTTCAACTAATTATAATAATGTACAAAGTAGTGGACTTGACTGCATAATCTATAAATATAATTGTAAATTGGATAAACATGCAGTTTACGTCTCTTACCTGATATTTAGTTGTTATTCAAAATATAAAATGGAAATGTATATTTAAGAAAAACTATTTAAATGTGGGGAAAATCAAATTCGCAAAATTAAAATGCACTTAAGGTAGTAAAAATGGATTTCAATCATTATAAAGCTCGGCTTTCGTCTGCAACTTTAACCATATCTCTTAAGTAATTGGGCAAAGAAATAATCGGAAAACATATCGATACTAATCTAGGTATATTACCAAGTTGTAAAACGTACTAAAAGTACAACGGTGCCAAATTTTGTTATAGTTTTTACCGCGCATAAATTTAGTTCGTTATAAATATCAGGTATATATATATATATATATATATATATATATATATATATATATATTATATATATATATATATATATATATATATATATATATATATATATATATATATATATATATATATATATTTTTTTTTTCTTTTTTTTTACAGAACGCCACCACTCACGGGCAGAGCCCTTTTCAAGGAGGGGGCACACACACAGGCACAAAGCTCATTCAAACACTCACACACAGTCCTCAGGTGGGCGCAGACGGAAGCCTTGAAGAGTGGAAGATTAAATACAGGAGGAAAAATAGATGAAGGTAGAGAATTCCACAGAGTAGAGGTGGCTGGAAAGAAGAGGTACCACAACGGGCTAGTCTGGGATTTCCTACGTCCACACAAAATTGGTGCGAAAGCAGGGCACCCCTTGTGCAACGAGGACGACGCAACGGTGGAGGAATGCGAGAGGCCAATTCCCTCGAGCACTTGCCATTGTAGTACCTGTAGAAAAGAGATAGCGCGCCAACGTCACGTCGCAGAGACAGAGGGTCAAGAGAGTTTGAAAGTAGGGGACAGTTTATTAATCTCTTAGCTTTTGACTCAACCCTATCCAGAAGAGAGGAGGAGCCGGAGCCCCCCCAAATGTGAGAACAGTACTCCATACAAGGACGAATAAGACCCCTATATATTTGGAGTAACTGCTCAGAAGAAAAAAATTCTCGCAATCTGAACAGGACTCCCAGCTTCTTAAAGGCCGCTTTAGCAACCATTGTAATATGTGGTTTCCAAGACAGTTTGTTGTTTATGTTTAGACCAAGAATGTTAATGTTATTTACAGGTGAGACGGGAGAGCCATCGAAGAGGATAGGAAAGTTAGGAGGTGTTTTTGAGAGGGAGATGTGAAGAAGTTGAGTTTTTAAAGAGTTGAATTTTACAAGGTTGCTATGACCCCGGGAAATCCCATCCAGATCGGCAAGAATAGAATCGGAAAGTTGAAGACGAGAAGCAACTCTAGAAGCAAAAGAGGGAGCAGATTTGAAATCAGTAGAAGAATGTAGAGTTGAGTCATCAGCATAAGAGTGAACAGAGTTAGAAGTGCAGTTGAGGAGATTGTTAATGAAAAGTAAGAATAAAGTTGGAGATAAAACTGAACCCTGAGGAACACCACAGTTGACAGAAAAGGAGGAAGAAGTCGCTCTATCTACAAGAGCCGAAATGGAACGATCTGAGAGAAAACTAGACAAGAGTAAGCAAAGGGAAGGAGGAAACCCAAAGGAAGGGAGCTTGGAGAGCAGCGACGCATGTCATACCCGGTCAAAAGCCTTGGATATGTCAAGCGCCACCACACAAGACTCACCGAAGTCCCTAAGGGCAGAAGACCATAGATCAGTAAGATAGGAGAGTATGTCACCAGTTGACCTCGAGCGTCGAAAGCCATACTGGTGATCAGAGAGAAGAGAATGAGACTCCAAATGATCCAGGAAATGAGAGTTGAGGAGAGTTTCAAAAATTTTAGACAGAACACAAGTGAGAGCTATAGGTGATAGTTAGAAGGATCAGAACGACTACCTTTTTTCAGGATCGGCTGAACAAATGCACGCTTCCAGCATTGAGGAAAAGTATTAGTATTAAGGCATAGAGAGTAGAGTTGAACGAGGACAGGCGCTATCTCGGAAGCACACTTCCTCAGAACACGAGGGGGAATGCTATCCGGGCCACTGGCCTTCCTGACGTTCATAGATTTCAGGATCCCATGCACCCGATCATGTGTAATTACAGGTAGAGTAATGGGACACCTGAGAGGAGGAGGAGTAGGAGGAGGGATGCCAGAATCGAGCAGGGTGGAATTAGATGAAAAAAGGAGGCCGAAGAGATTAGCCTTTTCAGAAGGAGTATTAGCTACAGAACCATCAGAGCGAATGAGAGGAGGAAAGGCAGATTTACAGAAGTTATTAGAGATATTTTTGACAAGAGGCCAGAAATTTTTATCAGTAGGAGAGCCATGGAGGTCAGCGCACTTCCTTTTTATGAAAGTACGCTTAGTCCGTCGAAGAACATCCCTGCAACGATTCCGAGCTGAATGAAAATTAGCAAGAGTGATAGGAGAAGGAGAGTTTTTCCATTCACGATATATATATATATATATATATTATATATATATATATATATATATATTATATATATATATATATATATATATATATATATATATATATATATATATATATATATATATATATATATATATATATATATATATATGATTGGAAAAGTAAAACTAAATACTATGGGTTTCTACACCCTATTTATTACGCTGCGAACGTTTCAAACTTTATCTCGGTCCGTCTTCAGCACAAACTAAATTTTACAAATTTCTATTTTAAAATACATTCAAAATATAAATTCACTAACTATATATAAAATACTAGAATAATAAAAATTACAATGAAATAATAAAAATATAGGAATATAGGAGTTCTGAAGGAAACTCATCTATTCTTATCAATCCTCACTTTTAATTGTAGACCAGTTTGGTCTACATACGCCGCATTGCAGCTGACTATGTAGACCAAACTGGTCTACAATTAAGTGATGATTGATAAGCATAGAGGAGTTTACTTCAGAACTGACCTTCCTCTTTACTCTCCAGAACACTACGATAAGAGACCATGGGGATACCCACATTTTATCTTCTTCCAATTTCTCTATTCTTCGACATTCATCTTCGCTTCTTGATCTTAGGATATTGGAGTCTTTATGTATAAAAACTCATTTCCTATCCTTAAATGATCAAGCTTCTTCTACTGTTCTTTTTACTCAAGGATGAAGTCATTTTTCCCCAATAGTCCAGCCTTTTTAATTTTCTTGGTGTTGCAAAATTTCAATTTTAGTCTTGGTTTTTATATATGGTTGGTTTTTATTTTAATATCGATATTATTCATCTACTTTTATTATTTTATCGTAATTATTATTTTAGTATGTTATAAATAGTTAATGAATTCATATATTGATTGCATTTTAAAATAGAAATTTGTAAAATTTAGTTTGTGCTAAAGAAGGAAAGAGATAAGGTTTGAAACGTTCAGTACAATAAATAGTGAGGAAACCCTTAATATTGGTTTTAACATTTCTAAATTAGATTAAGGTTCACTAGGAAAGAAGCTATCTCAACTTTACATATATATATATATATATATATATATATATATATATATATATATATATATATATATATATATATATATATATATATATATATATATATATATATATATATATATATATATATATTATAGCATTTAATGTCCTTAGTACAAACTGTTAAACCAACGAGTCTTGATGAAATTATACTAATTTAACCTAACTTAATCCTAAAAACCAACCTAACCTAATCTAACCAACCTATCCAAATCTAACCAACCTAGCCTAACCATAAATATTAATTTAAAGGAAATTAATATTTTTGTTTCAACGACTAAAAAATCTTATGTATAGAAATGTTTATGATATATATATATATATATATATATATATATATATATATATATATATATATATATATATATATATATATATATATATATATATATATATATATATATATATATATATATATATATATATATATATATATATATATATATATATATATATATATAGCATTTCGAAATATTAAAATGCATTTGGAGGTAGTAAAAAATATCCGCGATAGTTCTTTTCTTTTAAGTTTTATTATTATTATTATTATAAAACTATATTTTTACTACCCGAAATTTACAAGAACTTGGTCCTAAACTTATATTAGGCCTGAAAATCTGGGTCAGTAAACCACTACTCTTTTCATTTGTTCTTCGATATTATTTATTTAACTTATTACATTCGCTTACCTTAACAATTAGTAGGAATGCCTACTCGTAGACCTTATCGTCCTAGGGAGGAACGCAGCATACTTAAACTTTTCCAACTTTTTAACACAAGTATACAATTAACTTTACCAACTCTGGATTTCTCCAACTATCCTATTATCTTATCTAGTAATGAAATACACGACAAAAGTTATATTTTTAAACGCAAATGTTTGCCGTCTACAGTGCCTCAAAAGGTTGAGTGATTGACTCACGTGATTGAGGGCGCCGGTTCGATCCCACTTCGGGATT
>SEYY01016665.1:12500-20058 GCA_009176605.1 Armadillidium nasatum
TTATATATATATATATATATATATATATATATATATATATATATATATATATATATATATATATATATATATATATATATATATATATATATATATATATATATATATATATATATATATATATATATCCTTCCATGTTAAGGGCAGAGGAATTTTGCTATGTATCATTGAAGAGAATATTATAACTGTGTGGAAGACTATTTTAAGTGATTAGATGGACTCGAGTATTTGGGTCTCTGAAAATAAACATTCCTAACCTTTCCCAATTAGACCTACATCATCAGAAGCCATTTTTTCCCAAAAACATATTCCTAGCATTAGCTGTTTACTTTTGGGAAGGTTGATTTTCAAAATAAAAGTAGAATAATGTAAGGTGTCATCTGAATAGAAGTGGATACGAGATGATAAGCATTCACTGATAAACATCTGAAATTTAATAGATTTAAAGTATGAACAACAGTTGATAAAACAATTAATTGGAATTCAAGAGATATGGATTTGTGAAAAAAAAAAAAAGAAATTTGGAAATAAGGTTTTCACAAAATTTTTCCAAAGCTTTTAATATGTCCAATGAAACATCCAAAGATTCACCAGAATGCTGATGGAGAGGACCAAGAGTTACAGAGAAGTAAAAGATTGCCTAAAGAGCATTCTTTATGAATGATATATTGATAATAAAAAGTTTTTTTCATGTAAATCCAAAATAATTTATATGAAACAATTTACCTAGAAAACTTTCTAAACTTCTTGCTATAACAATTCACACCCTCATCCAATTTCTTCAAATTCAAAGTTAACAAGTGTTTTGCCTACTTTTTATAATTTTTACATAATAATTCATAATTTTACACAAACAAATCTTGTACCTCGTCCAAAATTTCTACCTTTAGATCTATTTTCATTTGTATCACAAACAGAACATGTTTGAAATGATCCATATCAGTAGTATGATAAGAGCGTAATACAAGGATAGAGAGCGAGTCTCATTAGCTCTTAAGTTGATCAGACTAGCCCCATTTCTAATAATGATGATACGAATTCACTCCAAACATGTTCTGCAATCTCCGTTGCAAATGGATATGGAGAACAGTTAAAAGATACACACCACGTAATTACACACTTAAAATTATGAGTAAAATTTGAAATTCTAGTTAAATATATTTTGAATTTTGTCAGTTGTTTTAAACTTAAGACTGAAGAATGATGATGTTAAAAAAAAACTTCCTTTTAAAATTGAAAGGCTTATTGTTCTATTTATTTCTCTGACTTTGTCTATTTGTAGAAATATGCTCTACAATAAAAGCAAAAGAGGATATAAGTAAAATAATTACTAAATTTTTGAAATACTACCCCATAGCTCCCAAATAAGCTCTACCATAAAACCAAAAATGTTAATTATTACTTACATTCCTAAAACCTACTAATGAATTACACAACATCAAAAACTACTAACCTAAATGCTTTGGAAGATGAATCGTTTCCAGTTGGTTGTATTTCAATGATTAGTTTTTCAAGTAATGGACATAAATTTAGCAACTGATAAAGAGTATTAATTGGGATAGAGGAACTGAAAACAAAGTGGAGGCATCTTAAAAGTGATCCATGAGATCCAAGAGCTGGCAAAAGCACTTTTGACATGTTGACTTCGGGGTGACACTTCACTGCAAAAGAATCTATTGATTTAGTATTTTCCCCAATAAGATCTTTTAGTTTTTCGCCACTTTTCTCGAGATGTTTATTAAATAATATTTCTGAATCTGCTCCAGGAAACTTATTATCAATGTCAAGACAAATTTCCTTTAATAAAGAAGAATTCCTAATATAGGAAGGTAGTTTTTCTTCCATAACATTTTCAGGACGACAAGAAAATCTTAAAAATGGCAATTTGATATTCTTTTCAAAGAATGAATTTATTAAACTATTGGAATCAGATGAGATGTCAAAGGCACTTACACTGACGCTGGGATAAAAATAGGTAAGCATTAGAATAAATCTTTCAGTCTGCTTGCAAAATAACATATCTACATATTTAAGATTTACGAAAGAAACTTGAAGGCTTGTTTCGTTTTTATGATGCTCTAAAACTTTTTCAGGCATTAATCCACTGAAAAAGCATTTGAAAAAAGCTTCGTCACTCATAAATACGTCTGGCTCCATTCCATGAATAGAAAACTCTTGCAGCAATGGACAGTTTTGTGAGAGACTATAAAGAATTTCATTGCTAAGTTCCCACTGGCCAATTCTTAGAATCTGAAAATAACCAACTAATGTAAACTCAAAAGTTATATATATATATATATATATATATATATATATATATATATATATATATATATATATATATATATATATATATATATATATATATATATATATATATATATATATATATATATATATATATATATATATATATACAGGTTTGGGTCCAAGTACTTGTACTTTAATCAAATTTTTAAAAGTACTTGTACTTGAGCCTAATGTATTTGTAAGAAATCAAGTACATTCAAGTTCTTTTAAATACAAGTTAAATTTTAAAAGTAAAAATCCTAATAATTATTACTTATCCTGAAAAGAAAAGAAAATGCATATCTGATCCTCATATCTAAAATGTGCCAAAAAGTTCTTGAATTTAGGTAAATATCATTTTATTATTATTATTATTAAATTTTGTTTTGAAAATTTTAGAATATTTAAACATTTTAGGTGTTACCAACTTTTTTTTTTCTTTTTCTTTTTTTTTTGCTACTACTCATTAACATACCCCCTTTCAAGGAGGGGGCAGAAATTTAAAATAAAAGGAACCCACCCTAGCATATCTCCCAGGTGAGTTGTGTTGAGTTGTGTTGGAGACTTTAAAAGAGAGGAAGATTAAATGGAAAAGCGAAAAGCGGATGAAGGAAAGAGCTCCACAGAACAGAGGCGAATGGAAAGGAGAGGCACCATAATGAGCAACATTTGTATAAAATTCATGTGAAAGCAAGGTACTCTTGTGCTATGAGAGCAACGCAGTAGTTGTGGAATACGAGAAGTTAATTACCTTTAGCACCTTCTTCTGTAATACCTATATAGTAAAGAGATAGTGTGCCAATGTTGGGTCACAGAGACAGAGGGTTATGGGAGTTTGAAAGTAGGGGCATTTTAATTGTCTTTTAGACTAAGACTCGAACACTTTCCAAAAGAAGTATGGAACCAGAGCTCTCCCAAATGTGACACCTATACTCCATACAAGAGAAGATAAAATCCATATATATGTCCAGTAATTGTTCGAAAATTAAAAATTCCCACAACCTGAACAGATATTCTAGTTTCCGTGATGTAACTTTAGTAACGGTAGTGAAATGAGATTCTCAAGACAATTTATTTTTTATGTTCAGACCAAAGATGTTTATGGTGTTTACTGGTAAGACGGGAGAGACGCTGAAGGAAATAGGAGAGCTGGAAGGTGTTGCTCTGAGAGGGAGATGTAAAAAAAGTTGATTTTTAAAGAGTTGAATTTCCCAAGGTTGAGAAGCATCTCTAGATGAAAAAAGGGAGCAGTTTTGAAATGAGTGGAAGAAATGCATGGGTCTTAAAGTGTAGCTGAGAGATTAAGAATAAAAGTGAAAACTGAAAAATTACCCCATCAACAAGTAATAATATGTAATATGAAATGATCTGAGAGAAATCTAAAGAATGTGTAAGCAAAGATAAACAGGAGACCGAAATGAAAGGAGTTTGGGGAATAGTGACTTCAAGTCGACAGCACCAGTCAATCGTGAACAAATACATAAAAAGGGAATGAGACTAAATCTGATGTAAGTTAACAGTAAAGATATAGGACAAGTTAAAGGATCAGAGTAGCACCCCTATCGAACAAATGAGAATTGAATGTCATCAGTCAGACACATACTATCTCAGAACACACAGAAGAATGACATCCGGTCCAATAGCCTTAGACCTTAGGATCTCACACGATCACTTGTAAACCTGTGAGAAGAATAGAAGATACAAGAATTTTTCAGAATGGAAGTAGATGAAAAAAGGCTGAAACGATTTGCATTTTCAAAGGAGTATTAGCGACAGATCTTAGATTGAACATATAACTAAAATATTCTTAAAGATTGGCAAGAAATTTTTGAATCATTTGAGGATGAAACCGACTGTTCTCAGAGCAGTATGCTGTTTAATAAGTTTAAATATCTTTTACGTTCAAGAAATTTAGTATTATCTTGAACAGATACATTCAAAATATAATTGTGCACTTTTTTTCGAATTAAAAAATTTACACAAAAGCGTCTTTAGTTGGATGAAAGTACAAAAAATTTATCAATTTGCATGTGATATAGATCTTAGGTTTAAGCTAGACTCGTGGCTGCTGCCTTGAAAAAAGGGGAAGATGACAGAATAATAAATGTCGCTTATTAGCGACAGCAAAGTTCATTTTCAAAGCTTCAAAAGCTTCTAATATCGTTATTGTGTTATCAGAGGATTTACCGGGAAGAAGTTAAGGAAACCATTAACCAAAGAAGAAATTTAGATTTCGTATACCAAATACAGGGGTACATTAACATTGAAATACAGAAATATTTCAGTCAACTTTGTATTTCTTAAGGGATAAACAGATATATTGAAAAAATCATGAAGAAATGCTTCCAACATTGGCAAAGTTTTCACAGAACTATTTGACTTTTCTAGCATCTTCTGCTCCGGTGAAAAGAATCTTCAGCTACACAGGAAAAGTCTTACGTCCTGCCACATGTTGATTGATTGACAAAAATTTTCAAACTCTCAACGTTTGTAAAATGCAACAATAACTAGAATTATGCTTTTAATTTTTACACATGAGAATAAAGAATTAAAAAAGGTTTACAGAACTAATAAAAGATTAATTATTTTCAAATACGCTTTATGCACTATTTACCTTAATTAATTTCATTTATATTTTGCCATATTGTTTACAATAATTCTAAATTTAGGAATGGATATCAATGGCATAATTTTACCTGTTAATTACTACAATTTTATAAATAAATAAAAAATTGAAATGTACTTGTACTTGCTGCCATGTACTTGTATTTAAGTACAATCTATTTTTCTTGTACTTGAACAATTCTGATGTACATGTACTTAAATACAGTGGTCTATACTGGATCAAGCCATATATATATATATATATATATATATATATATATATATATATATATATATATATATATATATATATATATATATATATATATATATTATATATATCATCATTACAAAGCCAAATAGGTGGTAAGACTTAGATTGCCTATGAATTCATGTTCATGACTTTACGTCTCCTCTCTTAGTTTGAAAAAGGAATTAAAAAGGAATGCAAAAACCACCCCTAAAAATATACATATACATGCATAATAAGTGTATGGTAGCGTATTTTAATGGTTTGAACCTACACAACAAAAGTTAATATGATCTTTATTATTAAAAATATTATATACTTAAAACTTTATTATACCGAATATGTAAAAGTTTAACATAAAAAAATATACGAGTAGCAGTCCAAAACATTTAAAAATTCATCTAAAAGGCAATTATCAAGCAATGATTTTACTACAATCTCCCTTGGATTTTTTTCACCTCAGTCCATATATATATATATATATATATATATATATATATTATTATATATATATATATATATATATATATATATATATATATTATATATATATATATATTTTTTTTTTTTTTTATCTTCTCACCCCTTATCCACCCCACGCTAGGCCACACTTCGCTAATGAACGCCCGCCGCAGTTCGTCCAGAATCTTTCAAATATGCTTTTTAGGAAAATCCGGGATGGCAGCCAGCTGTGCCAAAGTCCTCTCAGAGAGGTGATATGTAGGATTCTGTGTTATGTAAGGGAGGATCTTTGTATTTGGTTTTTTGGTATATTTTTGTATATCACTGAACCACTTTTAATATAGTTTCTATACCACTATATATATATATTATATATATATATATATATATATATATATATAATATCATATATAATTATATATATATTATATATATTATACTCATAAGTTTGACACATTATTACTAAAAATCATAGAATTCACTCTCAGAACCAAAGCAATTAAAAGATTTAAGAGAAAGTAATTATAAATGGAAGAGCTAAGCATGATTTAACAAGTTACAATATACAAAACTTACCAATAAATTGGGGGATTTTTGAATTATTGTGGAGGGAATAAGCGTATTTCCTTGGAAAACATCATTTTCAATGACTAACTTTTCAAGAAGAAAAGGACCAAGATTTTCTATAATTTGAGCTAAGTCAGCATACCAACTCCTAATAATAAAAATAATAATCAGGAACCAACTAATAAAATGATAATGATAATAATAATAATAATAATAATAATAATAATAATTATTGATTTTTTTTTTTTAATATAATAATAATAATAATAATAATAATTAATAATAATAATAATAATAATAATAATAATAATAAAATATAGGGAAAAAAAAAAAAAAAAGTTGAAATGAAACTACATTATATTGCTAGTAATACGGTAGGAGGATGAAAACTCTTGTATTGTTAACAATGTTTTCGTTAATATACAATTTGAATATCTCATTTTTTCAGGTATATTTGTTCACTGTATATTTAAATGACCAAAGGCTCAAACTTTTAGTTATATCTTATTTTTGCAAATGTAGAAGTTTAAAATGAGAACACATGCATTGTATTATGTAATGTAAAATATATTAGCCTTACATAGGCCGGTGGTAATTATTTTAATATAAATTATTATTTCACCATACCTTAAAATACCTCTATGTTGACCTGAAATTAATAACTTTCATTAATATCTTGCACCTTTTATTTTCATTTTTTCTCTCTCTCTTTTTTCAATCTATTTATACTCATAAATATCTTCACTCTTTACACCCTTTTTCGTAAATATATCAGCAATCTGATTTTCAAACTTTTCTACTACCTTGAATCTGTCTCCTTCCTCTCCATTACTTCCTTTATCACGGCTATCTATTTTCAACCTTCTATGTTATCAATACAGCTTAGTTAGGTATTTCATTGACTTATTATTATTATTTCACACTATAAACAAAAACAATACTGTCTAATACTATTTTAGTAAATGAAGCAGCACGTATGAAACATACTTTAGATATGCAATGTCTTCACCTTTCTAAATATTTTATTCTAACTGGGGTTTTCTGGGATTTAGAAGTATAAAAATTTAAACCAAACTTTTGTAGCACCTTGAACACTTCTTCAAAAATCAGTATAACTCGGAAACAGTCACTTCTCGACTAAGGTTACCTACACTAGATATAGAAGATTGAGAAATTCCAACAATAGGTTGTTTTTCCTTATCCTCATATAAGCTATACCATGTTGATTCAATCATACTGCCTAGTATGAAAGGTCTTAATGGTTAAGCTTACAGTTTATCATATACTAATGAATGAACAACATAAAGTATTGTTTTTGCACTTTCCATTAATTCACTTCATTTCAGTTCAAAACTCAAATATCGAATCAGAGTTCTCATGTTCTTT
>SEYY01016667.1:0-5000 GCA_009176605.1 Armadillidium nasatum
TATCCATTTTTGAACATAGTAAAAATGTATCACGACCAATTTTCTTAATTTTACCATTATTAGAAAGAGCACATTTTTCTCTATCTGTTCATACTAGTTTCTTTTTAGTGTCTTTTGAAATATGGTTAAAAAAAATTTGATGTAAAATTAAACAATTTTGCTCTAAAGTGATCTAGTCAAACCTCTTGAGTGGTCTAATAAGCGACAAAGTAATATTAATATTAAAAAATGTAAAATTCTAAAAGTAGGTTACTCAAATGAAAGATTTAACAATGAAATAAATGGAGACTGTCTTAAAGTCTGTAAACCAAAAAAAAAGATTTGAGTATGAATATTATATCTGATGGTGACCAATTTCTGTTTGGAAGCAAGGATCCAGCTAATGAGATACAATATAGGCTATAATAAGCTGTAATGCTACTTACAAGAAACAAGGAGTTGTAAGTAAACTGTATTACAGCTTTTAGACCTGTATTTGAGTACTAGGCATAAGATTGGGCTTTCATTTAAGAAAATATATAGATATGGTGGAAAGAATATAATGAAGAGAAATAAGGATAATTTGCAACTTTGAGAAAAATTATAAAATGCTGAGAATTAAAAATTATAGTAATTGTAGCATTCACAATAGTAGATTTTTTTGTATGAGACCAGTTGCTGAAATTAACAATATATATACCTACGCATTACGAGTTTGACTGGAACTTTGCATAAGGATTTGAAACTATATTATTATTATTAATGGTTTTATTATCATTTTCCTAAAAACTTTTCAAAATATTAATATTGTCATAAATTTAAAGTACAACACATTTTACTTTTATTACAAATAATCAGTTTTATGTTCTATGAAAAAACGCTGGAAGAGCTGCCAGTTTACAGTTTGAGATTAGTAAAAGCGAATAGCGTGTCTTGATGCAATAAGAATGGATGTTTCAAGGCTAGATCAACTTAGACAATGAGTGTGTTACATTATCATAGGGATAAAAAATTGAAAACAAATTTTATAGCTATTTCGGAGATATATATATATATTAGGGATGGAGTGGAGTATCGGTAAATATCAGCATATTTAGGCATCAGGTATCGGTACCAGGGAAATTTTTAAGTATCATATCGGTATTGGTAAAAATTTTGGATAGGAATAAAGTATCAGTATTGGTAATAGTATCGGCATATTTTTAGGTATCGGGTATCGGTATCAGTAAAAATTTTGGCCATTATACATAGTTAATGAACAGTAGTTTTTAATTAGGCTAGGTCTATTTGCTGGCCATTAGGTGTAGTTTTATCCCTTTAAGTCAAGGTTAGATTAAGTTGAATTAGCTTGTTAGATCTAAATGTTCAACTTGCCTAACCTAGACTTAAAGTGTAAAACTATACCTAACAGCTAGCAAATAGACCAAATCTAACCAAAAACCACTGTTCAAACAGCACCACAAACAAAAAAAACAATATTCACTATATATATATATATATATATATATATATATATATATATATATATATATATATATATATATATATATATATATATATATATATATATATATATATATATATATATATATATATATATATATATATATATATATATATATAATATATATATATATATATATATATATATATATATATATATATATATATATATATATATATATATATATATATATATATATATATATATATATATATATATATATATATATATATATATATATATATATATATATATATATATATATATATATATATATATATATATATATATATATATATATACTGTACAAAATTTTCTAACATTTTTTATAATGCCAATGATTCAGTAAACCTCGTTGTACTAGAAACTCATAGGTTTTTGCTATTTTCAAATCCCTAGGTGGAGTTCTAGTTGAACTCTCAATGTGTAAGTATATTACTAGTTTCACCAACCTGGTCTCGTATGAAAAAAAATCTACTACTGTGAATGCTACAATTAGCAAAATTACTATCAAAAGATTTGTTGATATATATATATATATATATATATATATATATATATATATATATATATATATATATATATATATATATATATATATATATATATATATATATATATATATATCTGGCAATATTGAAAATTATAGCAGCTAAAATCAATCAGTTTTGGCAACTATGTCTTTGCATATATTATTCTGTAGCATATATGAAAGCCATAATCAGAGTCTTGTTTGGGTTGAAGACATATATTAGTTAATAGATTTTTGCTAATTGAATAAATGATGTTATAGGTCTCTCTGGGTAATAATTTGGTTTTATTCTTCTTACTGTATTTTCTATGTTCTGTGCAAAAATGGTTAAAATCGGTTAACAGGCCACTCTGACGAACTATTACCTAACAGCTGTCTGCCAAACAGGCCTAACCTAGCGAACACTGGGGCATTGCAATTAATGTTACATAATTAAAATATGTAAATAAAAAAATAAAAAAGTTTTTATCACTTCAATCTACGTAATTCATTCCATTGAATGTAACATTTACCAAAACCAGTTTCTTTACCTTAAACTAAACTTAAATGTACATAAAAATTTTTAAATAGAATGATAACCTAATTGTGGAAAACAAAATTCACAATCAAAACAAAAACATTCTTTAAAATTCAAAAGATTTTATAAAGGGTAAAGGCTACAATTAATAAAATTTAACTGATGAAAATACACTAATATTTCCAAATTCAATAACTATTTAAACGACATTAGCTTTTCTCCACTATTTTTTTACAAACACGAGGCGCGAATTTTTTATTATGCATGTGATAAACAAAAAAAACAAAACAAAACTCTCTTTATATCGATATAACGATTTTCTTTTACTAATTGAGCAACGAGCATAGACTGCATACAGACCGAGGTATCTTTGATCCCTGTTATAGTATAAACATATCTAGTAAAGAATTAAAATTGCAGGTTTGTTTGACAAAAATATGACTTTCCCCGTTTTTTGTGTTCCAAGAAAATCTGGAGTAAGGCACACCAAAGTTTACCCTATAATAGGGTAAACTTTGGGCACACGTAAACGAAATGGCAACGAAAATCTTTAAGAATTTTGATTTTTGTGGGATACTGCTGATCTATTTAAGCAAAAGTAAATATATTAAAATTTAATTTAATCAATCAATTACTTAATTTAATAAATTTCAGAAAAGCTATAGGTAGAAAAATAAGTTACCGTATTCGACAAACAAAAATTTACAAAAGACTTTGGGAGCAAATATTACTCCAGAACACGATAAGTAGAATATTTCGCATAAAAAGAACTTCAACATTTTCAAAGAATCGTGGATTTTTTTATTTTATTTTATTTTATTTATTTATTTTTTTTTTTTTTTTTTTTTTTTTACAGACTACCAGCACTCACTTGCAGAGCCTTTTTCAAGGAGGGAGTACATACAGAAAGAAGAAAACTCACTCAGACTAGAACCTAAGGCACATCTCTCAGGTGGGCACAGATGGAAGCCTTGAAGAGAGCAAGATTAAATACAGGAGAAAAAATAGATGATGGAAGAGAGTTCCACAGAACAAAGGTGGCTGGAAAGAAGGAAGCACCATCACAACGGGCTAGTCTGGGGTTTCCAACATCCACACAAAAATCGTGCGAAAGCAGGGCACCCCTTGTGCAACGAGGACGACGCAACGGTGGAGGAATTAGAGGCCAATTCCCTCTAGCACCTGCCATTGTAGTACCTATAGAAAAAATTAGTTCGCCAACGTCACGTCGCAGAGATAGAGTGTCAAGAGAGTTTGAAAGTAGGGGACAGTTTATTAATTTTTTTAGCTTTAGACTCAACCCTATCCAGAAGAGGAGGAGCCGGAGCCCCCAAAATGTGAGAACAGTACTCCATACAAGGGCGAATGAGACACTTATATAATTGGAGTAACTGCTCAGAAGGAAATTTTTTTCGAAACCTGAATAGTATTCCTAGCTTCTTAGAGGCCGCCTAAGCAAACATTGTGATTGTAGGGATGAGCAATTCGTCCATATACTGACAAACTCTACATTAGCGGTTGGCCCAATTTCAACTAGGCCGACGCCATAATTTTTAGCCAAGGAGAGAGTCTCTTTTTGTTCTACCCATAGACTTTGGTTCTACCGTATACACGTGATCTGTTGTTGCTAACCGTTCAACTTTATCAAGTAATTTTTCATATTCTTAAGTGAATTACGGAGGAACATCTAATTTTATGTAAGTTGATCTACACCAATACGCAACGTACATGTGCTATGAAATAAGCATCCGTGTGCTAGATTGCAAAATTTGGCTTTCAATGTTCTATACCACTTATTTAAACCGAACTATAGCGGTTAAAGAATGGGATAATAAATAATTTGATGATCCTTAGAACGTACTATACCAGATTAAAATTTCAACTATTACGATTTTTTTAAAAATTAAGGTTTCAATGAGAAGCAGTAGCGGCAATAAAGCCCACGCGGCCCCGCACTGCGGAAGGGCCCCAAATTTTTAGGATCCATGACAGATACTTGTGCAAGTATAAAATGAAATCCAAAGAGATAAACAAATTAGTTATATATATATATATATATATATAATATATATATATATATATATATATATATATATATATATATATATATATATATATATATAATATATATATATATATATATATATATATATATATATATATATATATATGGTAAAGGTGGAGATTGTTTCTGAGTTTCGATTGTTAAAAAATATCGAAAATCGAAAATATCGGAGAAGCCTATCGTAAACAAGAGAGTTGTCAGAGGTACGAGGTACTATTACTAGACATAGACACAATTATTATTACTTACTTTTCTAGCAGAACCTAATTCGACTTATCATAACCTGAACTACCGAAATTGCCGTAAAAAGAGGCCTAACCTACACAAGAATTTGCCGTAAAAGAGACCTAACGTACACAAGAACGTTTGCACGACATAGTAGCCTAGGGCTAATTATAGGCAA
>SEYY01016667.1:10000-13418 GCA_009176605.1 Armadillidium nasatum
ATATATATATATATATATATATATATATATATATATATATATATATATATATATATATATATATATATATATATAATATATATATATATTTATTTACGGAATTGACACACCACAAGAATAGGAAGACTTAAAGTTTCAGATTGATAGCAGTAATTATGCTTTACTCTTTTTTTTTTTTTTTTTAGCTTGATGTTACTGAATAAATCTCACTTCCTTTAATATTTTGATTGATTTTCATAGCATCAAAGTGGACATTCAAACATTAAAAATATAAAGTATAACATTCGAGTGACAATTTTTAAAAAAGTTTTCATATGTAGATACTTTTTATTTTTCTCATATGCATTTACAAGCTGCATACGTTGAAAGAATAGAAATTGAAAAAAAAAAATTTAAGTTTACCCTATTTATATCATGAAGAATGGAAACAAGAATTGTAGGTATTAGAGGTACAAAAAAGACAAAATACAGTTCCCATGTACTTAAAAATAAAAAAAAACAAAAAAACAACATTTACGTGTGCAATGTATGGGAAATTTTTAGTGCTAAAGTTTAGAATGGAAATGTACTTCAGAGGAAACCATAGCTTTCTTATGAAAAACACTCTACACTCTATTCCATGAAAGCAATAAATTATATATATATATATATATATATATATATATATATATATATATATATAGTATAACACTTGTTTGTCCTCACATGGATTATGATGAAAATAGAATATTCAAAATTATTCTATTCTATTTACTACCTGTTTACTATCTTCACCAAATCTAAATAATGGAGGCTTCAATTTTGTAATCCAAGATTTAAATAAACTGATTAATTAACAAAAAATCGTAGTTACGCCACTATATATAAATGTGAAAGTAAAAAATTTGTTGCAAAATCTAGCAATCTTTTTATATTATTTCAAGTTTAATTTTTTTGTTAATTAATCAGTTTATTTAAATCTTGGATTACAAAATTGAAGCCTCCATTATTTAGATTTGGTGAAGATAGTAAACAGGTAGTAAATAGAATAGAATAATTTTGAATATTCTATTTTCATCATAATCCATGTGAGGACAAACAAGTGTTATATATATATATATATATAATTTATATATAAATATATTTAATATATATATATATATATATATAATATATATATATATATTATATATATATATATATATATATATATTATATATATATAATTTATTGCTTTCATGGAATAGAGTGTAGAGTGTTTTTCATAAGAAAGCTATGGTTTCCTCTGAAGTACATTTCCATTCTAAACTTTAGCACTAAAAATTTCCCATACATTGCACACGTAAATGTTGTTTTTTTGTTTTTTTTTATTGCTTTTAAGTACATGGGAACTGTATTTTGTCTTTTTTGTACCTCTAATACCTACAATTCTTGTTTCCATTCTTCATGATATAAATAGGGTAAATCTTAAATTTTTTTTTTTCAATTTCTATTCTTTCAACGTATGCAGCTTGTAAATGCATATGAGAAAAATAAAAAGTATCTACATATGAAAACTTTTTTAAAAATTGTCACTCGAATGTTATACTTTATATTTTTAATGTTTGAATGTCCACTTTGATGCTATGAAAATCAATCAAAATATTAAAGGAAGTGAGATTTATTCAGTAACATCAAGCTAAAAAAAAAAAAAAAAGTAAAGCATAATTACTGCTATCAATCTGAAACTTTAAGTCTTCCTATTCTTGTGGTGTGTCAATTCGTAAAAAAAAAAAAAAATTATTATATATATATATATATATATAATATATATATATATTATATATATAATATATTATATATATATATATAATATATATATATGATATATAATATATATATATATATATATATATATATATATATATATATATATATATATATTATATATATATATATATATATATATATATATATTAATATTGATTTAATAACTAAAAAAAATGTTAAAAAAAAAAAAAAAAGTAATTATGAAACAAAACCAGTTTCAAATCAGATGTAAAATTTTAAAAAAAAAATAGAGTATTCAATATCTCCTATGAAATTACAATCTATGATTATGAAGCAGTTTGAACTGGTCAAAGTTACTCAAATGAAAGAAAATTCCTGGGGAGATTCATTCAATTCAGCATAACAGGAAAGAAAAAAAAAATCTGCTAATACCTATACAACTCTGTAGATTTTCGTTACACTTTAATTGATAACAAAAATATTCAAAATTTTTAAAATTTACCTTACAATTAAAAAATTAAAATTTTTTTTTTAGTACAGATAAAGAAGAATATTTTCTCTAAATTCTCAATAAGCAACATTTCAAAAAGCTATGAATACAGTAAATATTAGTTTAGTATCAAAATATCAGGAAAAAAAAAAAAACTTATAAAAATTTTTTTTAAACAAACAATGAATATATTTAAAAATATATGACAACAATAAAAAATATTCATTTTAAAAATATTTCCAATATTTTTAAAATATGACGTTCATTACTTATAAATGAAGAAAACAATCAATGCAACTACAAATGAACTAATCATTTATAAAACTACTCAAACAAATGAACTAACCATTTATGAAACTAAGTCATTGTCATTGACAACAAATAAAAAATATTCATTTTAAAAATATTTATGAAAATATGACTTTCATTATTTATAAATGAAGAAAACAATCAATGCAACTAATTCAAATACTGCTGTATATCATATCAAAGATTAAAACTTTGGTTTTACAGGTTTAAATAAAAATTTAAAAGAAAAATCACTTTTTCTATGTCCTTTCTATATAAAAATAAAAACTTCCTGAGAATAAAATGAAACATTTCAACACAGCAATGTTCAAACACCATCGTTCTTTTCTTACACAAGTCTTCTGCATCGATACTTCCATCACTTCTGTGAGCCTTTACCAGTCTATATCTTTATAAAAAAAAAAAAAAAAATTATATATATATATATATATAATATATATATATATATATATATATATATATATATATATATATATATATATATATATATTATATATATTATATTTATATATTATTATATTATATATATATATATATATATATATATATATATATATATATATATATTATATATATATATATATATATATAATATATATATATATATATATATATATATATTATATATATAATGAAGCATGACCTTAGATTTTATGCATGGGAACCAACAATTTTCCCTCTGAAATTTTGCAAGACTTAGCTCACTTGTACCAGCACAGAATGTTGAACACAAGGCAAATGACAAAAGAACAAAAATTTTATTTCAAATTTGTAGTTATGTGAACAAGTTAATGAATTTTTGAATACTATATTAATTTAGCATGAATAGACAAAGGTAGTTACATAGAATAGAATAGAAAAGGATAGATA
>SEYY01016668.1:7500-10774 GCA_009176605.1 Armadillidium nasatum
ATTTGAAAATCAAGAGAGCTCATGAACTTTTTATCTCCAGGGAACAGTTGGTCATTCTGTCTTCTATATAACAGCCACGCATTAGTCACAGAAAGTTTTAGTAAATAGTAGAAACTTGACATATACCACTTATTACTTCGTAGTTTAATTCTATAAAAAGCAAGAATCATGTCATTCAAGTATACTCCTCCCATAAAGTTATTATATACTTCAACCATCTGTGGGCAATTTATATCGATTCTTGACTTACTTTTCGCACACCATCTCTGCACTTTATTACCTAGTGATTTCCCTACAAAGGTGGAAGCGAGTTGGACAATACTATTATCATACCACCTAATAAGTGTAAGAGCAGATGAAGAATCTACTCTCCAGTCATATGAACCTCTTCCCATGGTTTTCATTTCTCTTTCTAAATTTAGGATTTTTTCAGCTCCTCCCATCCTGTTAGATCAAATCGTTCCTAGAGATGGTATGCCCATTGCATGCAATTTTCTCAACAGGGGAATTGATGTAAAGATGTTATCAAAAAAAAAATACCTTGCAATATTTGTTTTTTTGGCAAGTTTTCACACAGTCTCAACCAAATCTCCAGTTACTCCAAGATTGGAAACTGTAGATTTATTGTCACTTTTACCAGTATAAACTTCAAATTCATAAAGAATACCGGAAGCCCACACCTAGAAAATACCTTGTAACCCCATTTGTGAGGCTTTTTAGGGTTGTACTGCTTCAATGTCTATTTTGCTTTTGTAGGTATTATTTGCTCATCGATGGAATGGTATTCTTCTGGCTCGATATTTCTACACTTCTCTAAAACGGAGTCTAAAATTGGTCTAAGTTTGTATAATTTGTCATAAGGTGAAGTGTTTGTATTTGGAATTTTGGAATTATCATTAAAATGTATGAAACGTTTTAGTGCTTCGAACCTGTTAACACCTCCTTTTAGTGTCTCAGTAATTTGTGGCAAATAAAATCTTGGACTCCAGTACATCCGATACTGAGGTAGAGGATATTTTCCCATAAATAGAAGCATCCCAAGAAACTGTTCTATCTCATTTTTGTCTGTATGAATTAAAGAACAATTTAAATATTTTTTTTTTTAAATCTTTAATGCAGTATTTGTTAGTTTGTTCAGCTATATGTCAAGATTTGTGCTTTTTAAAAATCATTAAAAAAACAATCGAGAATATTGACCCCATTATATCTGAAGAAACTTTGAACAAATTTAGGTATCATTTGTGGTTACTTATCAGAGGAAGCGTCAGTTTTATAGCTACTAGAAACAAAAATTGAAAATAAAAAAATTTAAAAAACTATTGTCAAAACTATGCATAGAGGTATATTGTTCTACCTGGTAGAATAGATGATAAATTCTTTGGTAAGTAGATTTACTCTAATTGTATTATTATTATTATTATTATTATTATTATTATTATTATTATTATTATTATTATTATTATTATTATTATTATTATTATTATTATTACTATTATTATTATTATTATTATTATTATTATTATTATTATTATTATTATTATTATTATTATTATTATTATTATTAGATCTTTTAATAATTAAACAATTAATGAAAACAGAACAATGATAAAAAAAAAAAAAAAAATAAATATATATATATATATATATATATATATATATATATATATATATATATATATATATATATATATATATATATATATATATATATATATATATATATATATATTGGTTGCTTTCAGAATGAGGTCTAATTTTACAATTTAATATATTAAATTATAAAATGTAACGTTAAACTTCATTTTTAAAACTATTGGATGTAGAGTAGCAGCAATTGCTTTCTTTTATTGTAAGTTTTTGAATATGGAAGAGAGAGGAAAAAATAGGTGTAGAGTCAGAGAGAGAGAGAATAATTGAAAGTGAGAGACTTAGAGGAGAGAGAGAAAGAGAGACTTAGAGGAGATAGAGAGAGAGAGAGAGAGAGAGAGAGAGATAGAGAGAGAGAGTGAGAGAGAGGGTCTTAGAGGAGAGAAAGAGAGTGAGTGAGAGAGGGTCTTAGAAGAGAGCGAGAGTGAGTGAGAGAGAAAAAAAGAGAGAGAGACTTAGAGGAGAGAGAGAGTGAGAGAAGGTCTAAGAGGAGAGAGAGAGAGAGAGAGAGAGAGAGAGAGAGAGAGAGAGAGAGAGAGAGAGAGAGAGAGAGAGAGAGAGAGAGAGAGAGAGAGAGAGAGAGAGAGAGAGAGAAAAAGTGTTTTGCAGAGCGTTTGCTTCGGATTTCTTGTTGAAATTAGTTTTAAGTAGTTCCTTTTTCGAATGTCAATCTTGGAACTTGATAAAAAGGAGACGAATGGGTTATGGCAACAAAAAATAAAATACGCAAAAACTGAAAAAGAAATAAATAAATAAACAAGAAGTGATAAAAAAAATTTAAAAAAAAGATAATGAACGTATTTAGCGAAACTCCAAGTTTTTTAAACTAATACTTTTTTAAAAAGTAACTCGGATTTTTTAACAACTTTTTAATCATACTCATTACTGATTTACAAAGTATTATTATTATTATTATTATTATTATTATTATTATTATTATTATTATTATTATTATTATTATTATTATTATTATTATTATTATTATTATAGTATAAGAAAGTGTTCTTTAATTAAGTAATAAAAGTCAAATAATTGTAAGTAATATTTTTTATATTATTATTCTATACTACTGTGAAATCTTCTTTAGCTTTTGTCAGGTGATCCGTACATAAGCGACATTTGTGTATGAAACTCGTCTTTAGCTTTAAAAATAACAAAAGAATATATATATATATATATATATATATATATATATATATATATATATATATATATATATATATATATATATATATATATATATATATATATATATATATATATATATTATATATATATAATATACGCGTATTTTCAGTTAGAGTCAGTGCGGTTAAATTACTCTCACAGGGGTTAAGCATGTGCAATTTTTCAAGAACAATAAAGTTTGTTTTGTCTTGCCAACCACTTAATTACAAATGGTTACTAGAACATTTTTTGGTAAGCAGTAACGTTTATTTTTGTTATATGCTTTTATTTAACCTGCAGCGTTCGTATCGTTCACACCAACATTGTGTAAAAATTATATTTAATTTTTTGCATTGAATTTAAAGCCAAATAAAAGTATCAGCAGCAGCAGCGATGAGAATAATGAAGTTAAACCACCCTCTGATTCAGACATTGCGATTGCTAGACCTTCTTCTACTGT